>BQKN01063916.1:128279-157117 GCA_022839385.1 Asparagus kiusianus
TATATATATATATATATACACCTATATATATACATGGAAACCAATATAATGTGTGTGTATAATATTAAGCTTAAAGTATCTAACACACATAATATAAAACTTAAACTAAATTACCCAAGCTTGATGATCTTCAACGAAGCTCTATCTTGGTACACTTGCGGATGAAGCGGGATCTTGGATCTTTAACTTGAATGCATAAGCTTCACCGACATTCCGCCAACCTCCATATTGATATGATCGTTGAAGCGCAATTCCATCCAACCTCCAACAATATTGTTTGTCTACAATAAATACGAAAACACAAATACTAGACAAACAACATTAGAAGTAAATTGTTTGTTAAACATCATCAAAACAAGAAGGCCAACAGGGATGTTGTGCCTTTCACAAAGGCTGTATGTGGAGAAGGTGTTGGCTCATTTTGTGATGCAAAACTCGAAGCAAGTTAGTACTTTGTTGGCTCCTCACTTTAAGCTTTCAGGTTTGCAGTCTCCTACTACTGAGGTGGATCATGAGTACATGTCTCAAGTTTCGTATGCTAGTGCAATTGGTAGCCTTATGTATGCTATGGTTTGCACTCGTCCAGATCTTGCACATGCGGTCAGCTTGGTTAGTCGGTATATGGCAAATTCGGGTAAACAACACTGGCAGGCTGTCAAGTGTATTTTATGGTATCTTCAAGGATCATTGGATGTTGGTTTGGTTTATTCGAAGACTGGAGAGTCACATGTGAGAGGGTTCGTGGATTCAGACTATGCGGGTGATTTGGACAGGCGTCAGTCTACCAGTGGGTATTGTTTTGTTCTTATCGGCGGTCCGATCAGTTGGAGGTCTATGTTACAGTCAATTGTGGCGTTGTCTACTATAAAGGCAGAGTACATGGTAGTAATAGAGGCGATTAAGGAAGCGGTGTGGATACGTGGCTTGGTTGGTGACTTGGGTATATCTCAAGAGGTTGTTGAAGTGCACTGCGACAGTCAAAGTGTAATTCATCTTGCAAAGAATCAAGTCTATCATGCTCGTACCAAACATATTGATGTCCGATTTTATTTTATCCATGAGATAATTGAGAGTGGCAAGATTCGATTGACAAAGATTGACACTAAAGAGAACCCGGCGGACATGTTGACAAAGGTTGTTCCAACAGTCAAGTTTGATTCGATTGACGAAGATTGACACTAAGGAGAACCCGACAGACATGTTGACAAAGGTTGTTCTAACAATCAAGTTTGAGCACTGTTTCAACTTGATCAATGTTCTTCGGGGTTGAGGCCCTTCAGGGCGATTTGATGGCGATGGTCGTTGAAGAGATCAGAGGTTAATTGGATGATGAAGACTATTGGTGGCTTACCAATTTCTCCAAGGTAGAAATTGAAGTTGGCTATATTGAAAGCCACCCATGATGGATCCCACATAATTTGGACTCCTACTTGGATTCGGAATAAGGAGTTGTTTGGCTAGTTGGACTCCTGCTTGGATTCGGATTAGGGAGTTAGACTCCTACTTGGATTCGGAATAAGGAGTTGTTTGGCTAGTTGGACTCCTGCTTGGATTCGGATTAGGGAGTTAGACTCCTACTTGGATTCGGATTAGGGAGTTGGACTCCTACTTGGATTCAGAATAGGGAGTTGTTTGGCTAGTTGGACTCCTCCTTGGATTCGGATTAGGGAGTTAGACTCCTACTTGGATTTAGATTAGGTACTTGTTTGGCTAGTTGGACTCAAATTTGAGGGAGACTATAAATAAAGATTGCCTAGGGATTTCTCAATGTATCTTTGACAACAAAAATTAATATTTGTTTTGTCTTTGTAAGGGAGAGATTAGAGTTTCAAATCTTCTCCGTCTTTGTTGTAACCTCTTGATAAATAGTGAATTGTCGATCTCGCTGGTTGTGGACGTAGGCATCTTGCAGAACCACGATAAATCATTGTCTTTTTTTGTGAGTTGGTTGCACATCCGTGTTGGACACAACACTCCAATGATCATCTAATTTTAGAGGATCTCAATCCAAAAAAGAGAAACAACCTAAACTTTCATGTATAAGTTGTTATTCTTTTTTCCCAAAAGGAATCTCTATTAGTTATTAATGCAATCAGATAGTACCGACGGCTATTAACAAACTAATGTGAATAATTTATCATGGTATATGCATCAAGACTCACGCTATGTATGTTGCCTTCATCTTCTATTTTCATGAATAACAAGCAAAAATGGCCCACATGGTACCGCGACATTAGCGCATAAAAAGCTAAAAAGTAACAATTTAAACATTTGATTTAAAAATATGCCATGAATCTAATTACTTACAACAAAAAGTATAACAAGTTAAAACAAACTATAGCAGCCTTCAACGTATTAAACTGCCCGCATACATTGCGGGACTAAACGTAATTTTAAGTAATCTGGTTCTAAGAGTGACTTCGGGTGATTTTAAAATTACTTAATGCTAAGACTTTGGGTTTATAGGTAAAAAGCTTTTATAGAATTGGGTGAGTTTAAAGGTAAATGGAGATAAAACTTTGGGTTTATAGAAAAAAATATCATTTCTAGCTTTGATATTAATGTGAAAAATCCAAGGAAAATGTTGGTCTAAATACCATTCTCTATCATATGTCTAACCACTTAAAAATATATCGAGTTATAGAAAAATATAACTTACTCCGCATACTGTAGGCGGTGAAAATTGCCTAAGTGTTAAAACCCACCTGACTGGCCTCTCCTGCTAATAGCTTGGGGTCATCTGCATTCAACAAGCCTAACAAAGCTCGCCTACAAGCTTGAGCGAGCTCGCCAGTGTGCCTCGCTCGTGAACACAAGTCAAGCACGCCCAATTGTTAAGCTCACCCGCAAAACTCAACCTCACCTATCTGCTTGGGTTGATTGCATGAACCATGCATCGCATGTTTGCTTGATTCGCCAGCACGAATCAAGCTTGTCAGATCAGTGAGTTGGTCAGCACGAGGTTAACCCCGCCTGAATGCTTCGCTTGCCCACACGAGCCAAGCACTGTAGGGAGTTCACCCGCACAAACTCCGCTTGCCAACAAATGCCAGTTCACACGTTGGAGGGGCCTGCCAGCTGACCCTGCCTATTCGCCAAGCTCGTTTGAGCATTTAGACAGCTCTCGAGCTCACTCGCAGCTTTGCCAGCCTCTCCTGAGAAATGCAAGCGGGCTTCTTGCTTGTGGGAGTGAGCTTACCCACTTCTCACATCCTGGGTGATGATGAGGCATGACTCTCATCACCCTTATAGTGGTCACATCCCATAGCTAGGGGAAAGCATGGTGCTCCTCACCCATTGGTGGTCACATCCCACAAATCAAGGG
Source organism: Asparagus kiusianus (assembly GCA_022839385.1). Classification (NCBI taxonomy): domain Eukaryota; kingdom Viridiplantae; phylum Streptophyta; class Magnoliopsida; order Asparagales; family Asparagaceae; genus Asparagus; species Asparagus kiusianus. The sequence continues at coordinate 131,605 of BQKN01063916.1, forward strand.
AGGGCCCATGTCTTCCCTTGCCTATTTATAGCCGCTCTTTGCCAACGTAAGAGAGGCTGGCGGTTTGCTATTGGGGAGATCATTTTCTCTTGCTAGCTTGAAGATTGGAGAGGCTTGATTGCTCTTGGCTCTCTCATTGGCTCTTCTCAAGGCTCTTCAAACAGAGGCCTTTCCCCTTGGCTTGGCTTGGGAGAACATCCCTAGCTCTTTTGCTTGGATTGTTAATGTAGACTTAATCTAAACTCTCAGATTTGAGGCTCATTATCTCTCTGCAAACTCTTGCATTGTAACTCTTTCTAAGTTTACGACCTTGATACTTATCAAGCTCAGGTATAGTTGAACTTAATCATTCCAGAGCTTCTACTGCATACTGAAGCTCTAACCGTAACTTCGATCGGATCATCCAAGGGAAGCAAACTCGGCGCGAACGTCGAGGGAGACATCCTATTGCTACTAAAGAACCCACGTTAAACAAGGAGATCATTCTCTCCACTTCTGTTGTAATTTTTGATTTTCTTTCGATTTGTAATACACACTTCAATTAATACATATTACCTCCATTGAGGATCAAATTTTTACACCCTGACAGAAGATGGCGACCACAGTGAGAGAAACCATTCACTCAGATGAATTGGTGGTGGAGCAGTTCGATGAAGTTGCGTAAGGGGTGCCTGTTGAGACCCTTATGATCGAGTTCGATCAAGCCAAGTATGAAGAATATTTATCTTCTTCCTCCTTTGGTAGCCATGTATCACGCAAACGCTACAGAGTTGTGCATGTGACCCGGCCCCAAGCAGCTGATGCAGCCACGCCTAAGAGCTCTACCTGAGCTAAAGTAGGGGGTTCTATCTCCCCCCAAGCTAATCAAGGCCGAACCAAAGGCCAAGCATGCAAGCCAGAGGACTGCTCGTTGGGTCGCCAAGCAATCCACATAGTCCCCCGTGCAAGAGGAGACCTTAGTGCGCGTCGGCGACCTCGCATTTACCATCGACCTGAGTTGTCCCCTCTCTAGAAGAGCCCGGGGTCAATGACAAGCTCTCGCCCACCAAGAAGCCAAAGCCTTCGCTTCCTATAACGACCTGAATTACCATTTAGGCCTGATACAAGCCAGACATGAACAAAAAGTTCCTAGTTTTGGTGGGCTTAGGGATTCAGGCGGGTTCCCCTGCATTGGTAAAGTTCCCAAAACTGGCGAACTTAGCATTCTAGGTGAGCCTGACATTTCATGCGAGCCTCACTCCTGTAGCCGAGTTCCCCACTTGGGAGGACTCAGCGATTCAGGTGAGCCTACCTATTCAGGCGGCTTCCCTTACATTGGCAGAGTTCCCCATCTGGGTGGACTCAGCAACTCAAACGAGCCCACCAAACCAGGTAGGCTTTACTCTTAAAGTCGTCTGTCCAAATCAGGCGAGTCTCCCAGATCAGGTGAGCTCCATGATTCAGGCAAGCTCCACACAACAGACGAGCTTCACCCTCCAAATAGAAGCCAGCATGCAGGTGAACCCCAACATGACCGCCTGAGAACCAGCCTTACCCAAAAAGACAAAGCTAGGACGACTCAAGAAAGCAAACCTCACCTGAATGAACAGTCAGCACGAGCTCACTAGTAGTCAGCTGAAGCTCACTCAAACTCTAGACCTCGTCTGTCAAGGCATGGTCGACTGAATGAGCAGTCGGCTGAAGGTTGCCTAAATTTTTGAGCTCGCCGGAAGTCGGCTGAAGCTCGCCCGAACTCTAGACCTCGCCTGTTAAGGCAAGATCACATGAAGTTGACACTTGGTAAATTTCCCAATTGTTCTCATTCCGACTCCTTTGAGTCTCCTCCATGCAATTGCACACTTGGTCCTTCCGACACTGGGGGTTGCCACCACCAACCCGTAGGGGATCTTAGGGATCATCTAACTCACAAACACACTATTCACGAGGTAAACCCTTAGTGCTCTTACGAGAGGCTCATCTAGGAGGTACTTGCTGACTGCTAGTGCACCAAGGTGTTGAAGCCACCAATGTTCAGGAGGCTTTCTCGATAGTCTCCTGAGCCAAGACATCCTCGCCGAAGACGTAATCGTCAGAAGAAGCACGCTATTGTCGAATTAGAGCTCCCGACAGCTACAGTCAACATGGAAGGGAAGGGTAAATCTTGGTATTCATATTCGTCAGATCCTGAATATACCCCGAGATTCAGATGGCCCCCTGCTGAAGATGAGGGTGTATTCCAACTCACTCGCCTTCAAACAAGGACAACTATCCCGTTCGATTATGCCCATTGTCACCCATCTACCATAACGAGGATGAGGTGTGCTCAGAAGCAGCAACATCTCAGACCTCAAGCTCAGTCTATGAGAAGCACGCAAAGGTGCACATGGTGGAGACCTCCGATAACCTTGCTAAAAAATTCGAGGAGCAGCAAGCAACCATCAGCTCTCTAAAGGAGATGATGGAGCAACTTATCAGCAAGAAGAAGAAGAAGAGGAATTCACGAAATTGACAAAGACCCTCAAGGAACAGAGAGCGAGAGCTTACTCCTCCTCACACAACTGAGGAATAAGATAATCGCTAGCCACATTCGGACTATTCTAACAAACCTCGGGAAGACACTCACATTTGAGCAACACTCCTCGAGACAAGAGGTTCGATAAGTTCCAGAATTAACTCATCATAATGAAACTCCAGAAAAACATGAACGAGATGGGGGTGGTTCGACCGTATCCAGTCGAATGGGACACGGTCGCCTACCCGACAATGTTCAAACCAATGAGCCTGGTCTAGTTTGATGGCAAAGGCTCTCCTTCACAGCACATTTACTATTTCCTATCTCAGACGGGATTCCTCATATGAAATGATGCCATTCTCACCCGACTGTTCATTGGTACCCTGAGAGGGGTAGCCTTTGAATGGGTTCGTAAGCTAGAACCAGGCTCCATCACAACATAGACCAATGCGGAAAGGCTTTTCTTGGCCTGTTTCTTTGACAACGACACAGAAGTGTTGATGGCCACCCTGCTGACCGACAAATAGAAAAAGACGGAGTCAGTCAAGATTTCGTCAAGAGATTCAGGAATCAGTCACTTCAGTGCCGGGACCAGGTCTCTCAAAATACCATGGTTGAGATATGCTGAAACAACCTCTCAATCGACATTTTGTCCAGAATCGGTATGGTGGAAACCCAGACCTGGAAAGAACTTGTTCGCCAGAGCGAGCACATTGAAAACATGATCAAGTGACTGGAATCCGAAGAGCCTCATCCCAAGAACAAAGATTCGGAACCAAACACCTCTCGGAACCCTTGATCAAAAGGGAAGGAGATCATGGCCATCAATTCCACTCCAATCCCCAAACCAGCTCAGAGGCAAAAGCCCAAGTCCTTCGAGCAGCACCCTCAGAGGCAATACGACTTCAAAGAAGACCAGGTGGTGGATACCTTCAACACTCATCTAAAGATCAATAGGATCAAGCTTCCAGAAGTCACGAAACCTAAAGACATGAACAAAACCGATGATCCAAGCTACAGTGTGTACCACAGATTTATCGGTCATCACACCTCCAAATGCTATATCCTTAAGGATAAGCTGCAAGCTCTTTACAACGCATGAATCCTAAAGAAGGAGAATGTGCAGAAAATGATGACTACAAATATGATCACCCTTCAATTAGGAGCGGGCCTCCCTGAGGTTCATACACCGACAAGAGTTGTATCCATCCTAAGGTGGAACTGAAGATTGTCAATGATGACCCTTACAATTAACAAGGAAAAGGTTGGGTACCACAGACCTTACCGTCAGGACAGGTGATGTGGATTCATCCCAAACTCCTTGATGACGAGCAATAGACTTCTAACAAGTCTAAGAGAAAGTCTAAGCTTTGTAACGTTATTTCGGCAATTCCGGACGATGACAAAGTGAAGGTAGCAACCTCACCGATTTTGAAGAGGAGGCAGACACATTGATCACCCGAATTGGGAAGGACTTTGCCAAGAATTATCCCCTGATGGCAGAGAGTCCAGCAAGACTACCAGCGGGACTACCACCGACAGTTCAGCTAAGTCTTGACAAGCCGAGTTCGAGCGGTCGACCCTTTCGGTTCGACCTGCTCACTCAGCTAAAGAATATTCTAGCCAGGATCATCCTGTATGAGCTCCTGCATTTATCCAAGATAACCTGCGAAGCCTTGTGAGAGGCGCTGGCTGATTTAGAAGCCTTTGCCACACATTTCTTGCCTACTCCCGAAGAAGAAGTAAAAATATGATGTCCACAGTGCTGCCAGACATCCAAACAGCAGATCTCCTACATCACTTTCACTCCAGAGGACATGCTCATCAAGAGCACGTCTCACGACTAACCCTTGAACTTCACGGGATACATCGTCTCCTCCTGGGTAGACCGCATCCAAGTGGACCCAGGGTCTGAACTGAGCATTGTCCCCCTTAAGCTCATCAATCATTTGGGGGTACATCAAAAGTGGTTGTCTTCAACGATCACCACCATTTTTGGCTTCAACACCACCGGAACATGGCCGCTTGGGAAGATTCGTCTCAAGTGCCGACTGAGTGATATGAAAACTGAGGTGACCTACTACGTCATTGACGCCGAACCCTCATATAACATATTGTTGGGTTCGGCCATGGATCCATAGCAACAAGATAGTCCCATCCATATTGCACCAGTACTTGAAATATGTGGACGACTGTGACCAAGTGAAGATGGTGGTTACAGATAAACAACCCTTCAAAGGAGTTGAAAACTACTTCACCAATTCTCTGCTCTACCACGACTCCGAATTGGGCGATGAGCCTTTGGTCAATGAACCTGACAGCGGCAATGAGGCTGATAGTGAGCCCGAGAACAATAAGGGTCTTGTCTTTAATGATATTGACCCCATTGTAATTGGCTATGAAGGCCTTGCTATAACTAACATTGATGAAGCGGACGAGTCTATTTTGAGTGAAAATCTCGCATTAGCTTACTTGTCGTCCGGTTCGGAATCTGTTGATGATGAGTTCAGCAACTCGATCTCAAGGATGTACAACGACTCTTCCCTACACTTTCCTGTGTACTCGTCGTTTGTCACCAACAAACAAATGATCGAGTCCTCGCAACCTATCTTTGTCATACCCACCCAAAATATTTCTCAACAAGAAATTATTTTCAGAAGGATAGACCAATCTGCATGCACATTGTGGAACGAGTCAGATGAAGATGAACCCGCTCCTCAATTCTCATATTACAGCTCCATCACAAAACGCATAATGGAGATGATGAGTTATGACTTCATCCACAAAGAGGGTTTGGAGTACGGTAGGGGTCAGAAGATGCCCTTTCGACCTGCCTATGTCCCCAAAGGGAAGCCTGTCAATTACTATGAAAAAACTTGAAGAGAGCTAGGTTACTCCTCCTCTTCTTCATAGTTATGCTGCAATTTTAGCGAGGAATCTGACAACGCATATTCCAAGGATATATCATCAACATCTTCAACATGGGACTCAAACGTCAGTGTAGGAGACTTGTTCAAGAACCTCATGGTCAATATGGCTACGGTCGATCCCGTTGAGATCCAAGAGGATGAACATACCCCACTTTATATGAAACATAGGATCGCCACGTTAGTGCCTAATGGAGTGGTTGCTTCGAACAGCGTGAACCACCTATGGAGGACAAAATCCTTCAGATTAATGTGGTAGATGAGGCAAACTCCAAACCCATATTTATCAGTGATAGCTTACCTCCCAAGGAGAAGGAAGACCTCATATCTCTCATACGGGAATATATTGACGTCTTCGCATGGAATTATGAGGACATACCCGGCCTCGATCCTCAAATCACCATGCATCGTCTCAACATTAACTCAGATGCCAAACCCGTCAAATAACAGCAGAGACAATTTCATCTACAAATCATAGAGGCAATTGAAGCTAAAGTAAAGAAGCTGATCGAATCAGGCTTCATCATGGAGGAACAACACCCCGATTGGGTGGCTAACATTGTTCTAGTCCTGAAGAAGAACGGAAAGATCTGCATCTACATCGACTTTAGAGACCTCAGTACTACATGTCCTAAGGACGAATTCCCTTTGCCCATCATGTATGTCATCATCGACAATACCTGTGGGTTCGAAATGATATCCTTCATGGACAGATTCTCAGGGTATAATCAGATCAAGATGCACCCTGAGGATGAGAAGCACATTTCATTTAGAACTTTGGTGGGGGTGTACTGTTACACAGTCATGCCCTTCGGACTCAAGAATGCCGACACAACCTATCAATGCGCTATGAGCACGATCTTCTGAGATCATATACGGAAGATGGTCGAATGCTACGTAGATGACCTGGTCGTGAAGAGTCGCGACAAAGACGATCACCTTCAAGACTCGAGAATCATGTTCGACCTCATGCGGTCCCATCAACTAAAGATGAACCCCACGAAGTTATTCTTAGGCAGACGAGTGGCAAGTTCCTCGGACAAGGTGCGAGCTATCCAAGAGCTACAACCATTCAGAAATCTCAAGAAATTAAGAGGACTGCAGGGACGTTTGGCCTACATCCGGGGATTCATTGTCAATCTTTTGGGTAAATGCCAACCCTTCTACAAACTGATGAAGAAATGTGTTTCCTTCGTATGGGACGAGCCTTGCCAACAAGCTTTTGATGAGATCAAGAACTATCTCTCGAATCCACCTGTCTTAGCGGCCCCCGTCTTGAAGAAACACTTTCTAATCTATGTGAGAGCCATGGAGCATTCTCTAGGCGCTCTCTTAGCATAGAATGATAATATCAGCCATGAGCAAGGCATCTACTATCTGAGTAGGACCTTACAGGGAGCCGAGCAGCGATACCTTATGATCGAAAAGGAATGTCTGGCCCTAGTGTTCACAATTCAGAAAATGCGACACTACTTGGTCGGTCAAACCATTCATATCATCTCCCGGATGAATCCCATCCAAGACTTCATGACACATCCCGGGTGCTTTAACTGGCACCTGGCATGATAGGCACTCTTGTTGTCTTAATGCAACATCTACTTCATGCCGTTGAAGTCTGTCAAAGGACAAGCGATCTGTGATCTCATGGCCAGTCACCTGCTCGAGTCGAAGACCAACCTATTTGAAGACATACAAGACGAAACCCATGAGGTTAATGCAACCTCACAGGAAAAAGCCTGGGGACTATACTTCTACGGTGCCTCTCGTGTGGGCACCAGCAGGTCTATCATTGCAGGTGAGGGGTGTTGGCCTTCTTATTTTGATGATGTTTAACAAACAATTTATTACTAATGTTATTTGTCTAGTGTTTGTGCATTCCTATATTTTGTAGACAAACAACGTAGTTGGAGGTTGGATGGATTGAGCCTACACGATCACATCAATATGGAGGTTGGTGGAATATCGGGTTGAAGCATTGCATTCAAGTTGAAGATCCAAGATCCCGCTTCATCCGCATGTGTACCAAGTTGAGCATATTGAAGATCTCATAGCTTGGGTAAATTAGTTTAGGATTTATATAATGTGTGTTAATTCTATAAAGCTCAAATACACACACACATATATATTTGTGATTTTCGTAACTATAAGTGTTTTTATGCAAAATAAGTTTTGGACTATATTTACATCATAAACAACTTTTATTATGTCCATATAATCATTACATAAGTTTTCAAAGCTTGTTTTGAGTCAAAGACAAAAATCACATGCTTTTCATAAACACGTATTTTAGTGCTTTTGCATAATACAGTATTTTTCACAAATGGGAAATGCAATTTGGAAAATTCTTTTTGTAACATGTTCATTTACATGTTTATATACTTTTCCCAAAGTTTCATAATTTTTGGACTTCATTTATTATTTTTAACATATTTTCAAAAGTCTCAAAAATAGCTTTAAAAACAGTTTTTGGAGTGTGTCAGATTTCGGTTGACCGAACCGGTCGACCGAACCTGAGGTCAAAAGTTCACTGGGCTGACAGAGAGCTGTCGGTCGACCGGTCCGGTCGACCGATGAAATTTTCGGTCGACCGACGAATTTTTCGGTCGACCGACGCTGTCTTTTTCAGCTTCCAACGGCTAGTTTTATTACCGTTGTTTGGGGCTGTTTTGTCATTTGGCCTGGGGATTTTGGCTGAGGTTTTGAAGGGTATATATACCCCATTGCTGATGTCTTTTCAAGCTAATCAAGAAGTTTTTAAACAAGGGTTTTAAAAAGAGTTTAAGCTTGTTTAAGCTTGTTTAAGGGTTTGGTTTAAAGTGTTTTGGTTTTCACAAGTGGAGAAGATCATCTACAGTGTTTGAACTTCATTTCAATCCTCCTCTCCAACTTGATTTTCAGAGAAGAATTCCTAAACTCTATTTCTAGCTATTTATTGTTTTATTCATAATTTCTACATGCTAGATTATATTTGAGTTTATATTGTTTTATCTCTTTGTTCACACACAACCTATTGAGCTTATAGTATTTACATTCATAGTATATTTTGGGTTGTGGGGTTTGTGACTAAGAGTTGTACTTAATTGAGTTCTCACCTTGTTAGAGAGAACAATCATTTGTTAATTTGTGCTTATTGTGAGATTCACTTTGTAATACACTTGTACACCGAGTGAGGAGTGTGTGATGAGAGTCGGGGATCGTCCTAAGAGGAGTGGCGTCGGTTGACGTTCCTAGGGAGAGGTTGTAACCGAGCACTTGAGGGAGACACGACTAGGTCCAACACTTAGTGGGTGTAGAGTGGGATTACAATAGTGTGTTGATTGTAAAGTTTTCGGTTAGCTAGAAAACCGAGTGTGAGGTGTAAACATTGTTCGGGTGAACGTAGAAAACCCGGTTGATAGTGGATTTCTCCCCGGGAGTGGGGAGCGGAGACGTAGGACGGAAGGTCCGAACTCCGTGATCATATTGCTTGTTTGAGTTTGTCTTTGGCGTATTTGTTTTTGCATTTATCTTATATCGCCAATTGTGCATTGCTCATTCATTTCATCCACTATCTTGTTTAGATTGTTTACCCTTATGTTAGTTTGCATATCCTTGCATATATCATATTGATTATCTCTTTGTTAGGATATATTATCTTGTGCTAGTTTATATATCCTTGCATATATATTTCATCATATAGGATATATCACTTTGTGTATATCGCATTTTCTTGCTCATAAGTAATTATATATCATCTTGCAAGAATATATTAGTTAGTATTTTTTAATTGGCATTTAATTGGATTAGATTAGTATAAGACCCTAATCACCCCCCTCTAGGGTCTACAATTGGTATCAGAGCTTGGTGCTCTTTGATTTAAGGACTAACCGCCTTGAGTTAAAGATCCAAGTTATCTTTTTGTGCTAATCTTATTTTGATTGCATTTGTATCTTGCTTGCATATTTTTACAAATTATGGATATAAATGATGCATCTTGTTTAGGCTATGATTCTAGTATTGCTCCTAGATTAGATAATTTCCCCTATGCCCAATGGTGTGTTAGATTTAAGCTATTTGTTAGATCTAAACATTTTAATTTATGGAAAATTATAGATGATGCTTATATTGTGCCCATTTTGGAGAAATCCAAGTGGAATAAAAATGATCATCGAATGTTTACAATGAACAATATTTTGTTAGAATATTTGCTAAATGCTTTTAATTCATCTATGTCTAACAAGTTTGTTCATTTTGATAGTGCTTACAAACTTTGGAAATTTATAGAAGCACATCAAGGGGACTTGGAGGCGATCCAACAAGCTTTGGAGGATCCGGCTTCAAGTTCATGTGGAGCATCATGCACACGGCCACTAGGCGATAGCCCTAGTGAGGTTTGCGAGTTCGAATCTACTAATGATTTACCTAATGATGAACTTGCTTGTGCTAGTGAAAAATTATTGCATGCCTTTAACAAATTGCAAAATGATTTTATTAATTTACAAAGTAAGCATGATATTTTAAAATCCGATCATGAGTCCTTAACTTCTAAGTTTGAAACTATTTCTAATGAAAATATGATCCTTAAAGAAAACAATGAAAAATTAAAATTGGATCATGATTCTTTGGTTTCAAACTTTGCCAAGTTAACTCATGAAAGAGATGATGCCATGTTAGAAGTAGAGAACATAAAGAATAATACTGAATCTTTTATAGATAATTATATATGTTCTACTTCTAATAACAATACTTGTATGCATAATGATGAGTTGAATCATATTAAGAACCACATATCTTGTTTAGATTCAACCTTAAAAACATGTATTGTTAATAATAAGAAACTTATGGACAAGTGTGCTAAGTCTAGTGTTACAAAATCACCTACACACTATGCACACTTGTATAGCAAAGTTTACAAGTGCTCCATTTGTGGTCGTAAAGGCCATTTAGCTAAATTTTGCTATGATGCACATAAATCCTCCAAGACAAATGTTTCGTGTGCATCTCATAAGGCTTCTTCATCACATTTTGCACATACACATGCACATACTCATCATGTTCATCATAAGCATGCCCATGTGTTCAAATGTGATCATTGTGGTCGTTTTGGTCATTTGACCAAATTTTGTTTTGATTTAAGGAGAGTTTCTCGCTTGCAAAATAATTTTAAAGATAAACCTATTTTTGCAAATGAGTCTCGTGCACGCCCACTTGGTCAACACAAGTCTTTTATCCCTTTTCATTGCACTTATTGCAACCGGAAGGGTCATTTATATAATTTTTGTTTTGACCGGGTTAGTGCACCACATGTGCCCAAGAGGGTTCATAACCCTAGGGCTTTGAGCTTTAATGATAGGGGTCATGTCCCTAAGTTTTCCGGCACCAAAAATTCTTGGGTGCCAAAACAAAATTAATTGTAGTTATGTTGTGTTTTTCTAGTTTTTAGGATCTTATTTGTTTTCAAACATATATATACACATATACATTTACATTGTTTGAAAAACTTAAATGATTTATTTTTAAATTTAAAAAAAAATCCATAGTTCATGATTCTTGAACTATGAAATTTTTTTTGATTTGTTGCTTTTGAATTCATTATAATTCACCTATATGATGATATTTATGTGTTTGTGCTTATGGATCATCTATTCATGCCTTATAATGTATTCTATGAATGGTTTGATCAGGTCCTCCAAAGAAAATCCTCTTTATTGATCAAACATCGGTATTTGGATATAAACTTTGATTTATGATTTCTTTTGATGGATTTGTTTTTATTTGAAAACCTTTTGCATGATTCTCATGTTCCTCTTCTTTTGATTTCATAAATCTATTCTTATACATGGTTTTTTTTATAATGAGACACTATCTTTATAATGTCACATCATTATGTGTCCTCATTATATCTCATTTGTATGTGAGTGGTGCTTAGCATATTTTTCCATTTATGCTTGCTCACATATTTGCCATGATCTTTATTGCATATATTTCATATGGCTTTTTGATAGGGGGAGCAATCCCTATACTTGTTTGATACTCACCTATGCTTATTGATAGGGGGAGCTTTCGCTCTCTTATTCTTTTTGTCCCTTTTTGATGTTGTCAAAGGGAGAGAAATATTGTGAGTATACAATTCCTTATTTATATGCATATATATTATCTTGTATATGTTTATTTCTTTCATGCATATATTCCTTTTTGTAAATTGTTTGTCATCATCAAAAAGGGGGAGATTGTTGGCCTTCTTATTTTGATGATATTTAACAAACAATTTATTACTAATGTTGTTTGTCTAGTGTTTGTGCATTCCTATATTTTGTAGACAAACAACGTAGTTGGAGGTTGGATGGATTGAGCCTACACGATCACATCAATATGGAGGTTGGCGGAATATCGGGTTGAAGCATTGCATTCAAGTTGAAGATCCAAGATCCCGCTTCATCCGCATGTGTACCAAGTTGAGCATATTGAAGATCTCATAGCTTGGGTAAATTAGTTTAGGATTTATATAATGTGTGTTAATTCTATAAAGCTCAAATACACACACACACATATATATTTGTGATTTTCGTAACTATAAGTGTTTTTATGCAAAATAAGTTTTGGACTATATTTACATCATAAACAACTTTTATTATGTCCATATAATCATTACATAAGTTTTCAAAGCTTGTTTTGAGTCAAAGACAAAAATCACATGCTTTTCATAAACACGTATTTTAGTGCTTTTGCATAATACAGTATTTTTCACAAATGGGAAATGCAATTTGGAAAATTCTTTTTGTAACATGTTCATTTACATGTTTATATACTTTTCCCAAAGTTTCATAATTTTTGGACTTCATTTGTTATTTTTAACATATTTTCAAAAGTCTCAAAAATAGCTTTAAAAACAGTTTTTGGAGTGTGTCAGATTTCGGTCGACCGAACCGGTCGACCGAACCTGAGGTCAAAAGTTCACTGGGCTGACAGAGAGCTGTCGGTCGACCGGTCCGGTCGACCGATGAAATTTTCGGTCGACCGACGAATTTTTCGGTCGACCGACGCTGTCTTTTTCAGCTTCCAACGGCTAGTTTTATTACCGTTGTTTGGGACTGTTTTGTCATTTGGCCTGGGGATTTTGGCTGAGGTTTTGAAGGGTATATATACCCCATTGCTGATGTCTTTTCAAGCTAATCAATAAGTTTTTAAACAAGGGTTTTAAAAAGAGTTTAAGCTTGTTTAAGCTTGTTTAAGGGTTTGGTTTAAAGTGTTTTGGTTTTCACAAGTGGAGAAGATCATCTACAGTGTTTGAACTTCATTTCAATCCTCCTCTCCAACTTGATTTTCAGAGAAGAATTCCTAAACTCTATTTCTAGCTATTTATTGTTTTATTCATAATTTCTACATGCTAGATTATATTTGAGTTTATATTGTTTTATCTCTTTGTTCACACACAACCTATTGAGCTTATAGTATTTACATTCATAGTATATTTTGGGTTGTGGGGTTTGTGACTAAGAGTTGTGCTTAATTGAGTTCTCACCTTGTTAGAGAGAACAATCATTTGTTAATTTGTGCTTATTGTGAGATTCACTTTGTAATACACTTGTACACCGAGTGAGGAGTGTGTGGTGAGAGTCGGGGATCGTCCCAAGAGGAGTGGCGTCGGTTGACGTGCCTAGGGAGAGGTTGTAACCGAGCACTTGAGGGAGACACGACTAGGTCCAACACTTAGTGGGTGTAGAGTGGGATTACAATAGTGTGTTGATTGTAAAGTTTTCGGTTAGCTAGAAAACCGAGTGTGAGGTGTAAACGTTGTTCGGGTGAACGTAGAAAACCCGGTTGATAGTGGATTTCTCCCCGGGAGTGGGGAGCGGAGACGTAGGACGGAAGGTCCGAACTCCGTGATCATATTGCTTGTTTGAGTTTGTCTTTGGCGTATTTGTTTTTGCATTTATCTTATATCGCCAATTGTGCATTGCTCATTCATTTCATCCACTATCTTGTTTAGATTGTTTACCCTTATGTTAGTTTGCATATCCTTGCATATATCATATTGATTATCTCTTTGTTAGGATATATTATCTTGTGTTAGTTTATATATCCTTGCATATATATTTCATCATATAGGATATATCACTTTGTGTATATCGCATTTTCTTGCTCATAAGTAATTATATATCATCTTGCAAGAATATATTAGTTAGTATTTTTTAATTAGCATTTAATTGGATTAGATTAGCATAAGACCCTAATCACCCCCCCTCTAGGGTCTACAAGGGGGTGGTCTTGGTTTCTCTACAAAAGCATGTATTACCCCGAGCTTTCTCACTAACTAAGCCATGTACCAATAGTGTGGCTGAGTACAACGCACTGCTCATCAGACTCGACTTTGCCAAGGAGTTAGGGGTGAAGCACCTCGAAGCCTACAGTGACTCGACTTGATCCCATATCACCAAGCGGCCATCAAGCTAGCTGAATCATTTGACAGCTTCCACATCGAGCACAGGTTCCATTCTAAGAACACACATGCATATGCATTAGCGTCATTAGCAGCTAACTTGGCCCAACCGTTAGGGACAAGCCAACACGTCACTGTCGCAAGCCGACAACTCTACCAATCGGAGTATGCTTTGGAGGTGAATGCAACTCACCAAATTTTAGGACAATCCGAATTGAGAGATTGGCAATTTGGTTGGAGTGAGGTTCGTTTCTCAGTTGAAGAAGAACATCATTTTACTTGGAGTTTTAGAGGCAGCAGGCTATAGGGTGACCTTGGCGGATGCACGCTTGAAGGTTACATTTGGGTCCATGATTGTGATGAAGGGTGTCAGAAAGAGTAACTTATACTATTTACTTGGGAGCACGGTGATTGATAGAGCTCTGACGACTTCATTGGATTTGGCTAGATTGTGGCGTTGTTTGGTGCTGGGGTATTTGATTGGTGATGTCGTGCATAGATTGTTGATGAGTGCTTTGACCTACAGATAGAAGTCATTTGAGCACATTGGGATGAGCAAGACCGAGGTGGAGTTTGGCACTCTTATCCATTCCCAATTTATCGACTACATCTTGTATAGTAGACTACCTGAAGACGCCAAAGAACGAGATTCTATTCGCAGACGTGCACCGAGATTCTACTATGATGCTACTACAAATGCATTGTATCGTAGGTCGTACGACAACATGTTGCTTTAATGTCTCTCTATGATGAAAGCACAAAAAACCCTATGGGAAGCACATGATGGTACCTATGGACCTCACCAACCCAGACCAAAACTCTGGGACCGCTTGTGAAGAATAAGCTACTATTTGCCTAATGGTCAACGACGCTGTCGCTTATGCCAAGAGTTGCCACACGTGTCAAATCCATGTTAATTACATGCACAAACCACTCGAAGACCTACATTTGACAGTGACTTCGTGGCCGTTTGAGACATGGGGAATAGATGTCGTCAGACTGATATCTCCACCATCAGCAAAAGGTTATCGTTTCATCCTTATGATAACCAACTACTTCTCTAAGTGGGCCGAAGACATCCCCTTAAAGGAAGTCAAGACTAGTGATGTAATCAAATTCATTAAACATCACATCATATATAGATTTGGCATTCTGAGGCACATTATTCATGATAACGGACCGCAATTTGTGAGTCATGCATTCACTTGGTTCTGTGACAAATTTAGGATGTAGAACCTAGCATCAACGGCTTACAATCAATTAGAAAATGGATTAGCCGAAGCTTTCAACAAGATGATCATCAAGCTATTGACCAAGCTGACGTCCCATAGCAAGCGCGATTAGGATGAAAAGCTTGGTGAAAGCTTATGGGCGTATCGCATAACGGTTCACAGACCGACCGACACCACGCCCTATTCACTGGTATATGGTTGTAATGTCGTATTACTTCTCAAGATTCAGAATCCGTCACTGTGCACTGCACTTGCGACGGGGATGATGACCGAAGAAAGTCATCGACGACGTCTCACAGAACTTGAGACGCTAGATGAAAAGAGGCTTGAAGCTCAGCATCACATTGAGTTCTACCCAGCCCGAATTGCTAAAGCTTTTGACAAGAAAGTCAAGCATAGATCTTTTAAGGAGGGGAGTTGGTCCTTGCTGTTCGTTGACCTATGATCCTCAACTCCAAGAAGAAAGGCAAATTCCTATCAAAATGGGAAGAGCCATTTGTAATAGAAATAGTCTATTCAAATGGAGCTTATCGCCTCGTCAAACTGAACAACAACAAAATTCTGATGCCTATCAATGGTAAATTCCTGAAGAAGTACTAATCTTAGTCTTCTTCTAACCCATATACTCCGATAAGTATACGAGTATAAACTGCTTTTCCTATTCCTCTAACTGGTGCATGAGGCTAAACTGCTCCTTATATCTCCCACTCGATTAAACCTTATCATAGTTAGGATCATCCCAAACTCCCCTTTGTTCAAAACTCTAGATAGTTAAGACCAAAGCCAAGTTCCCTCACCAATCCTCTTTAATAGGATGGCGGGTCCCCAAAACTATCATGTTAACAATCATCTCTGATACTCCCCTCCAAATTTTTCATGTTGATCCTCTTCAATAAGATGATGGGTCCACTCCCACTGCCATGTTAACAATTATCTCTGACAAAATCAACTTACCAATCATCTTCAATAGGATGGTAGTTCCTCAAAGTCGCCCCGATCATGACAATCCTATCAGGTTAACATTACACCTCTGACAAATTCACCCACTAATCCTCTCCAATAGGATGGTGAGCCCACAAACTATCATGTTAACGATTACCTCTGATAGTTGACCTCGTTATTCCCACAAATGATGTTATCCGATCAGGCGTCACACTCTTATGTCCCTGAATGACCTGATCCATTCTGAGCGTTCTAATACCCTTAGAACAATTTGCGGGTAGTGGCCTACCATGTGATGGCTACTATATCGATCAATCGTCACACTTATATGTCTCTGAATGATAGGAATACCCTAACATTGTCATTCTCGCAAATTGTTTGTCAATAGAGGATCACCAAGCGATGTGCCTTGTCGACTCCTTATTCCCGAACGATGACCCACCAAGCGGGGCATCGTCATTCGAACTTTCGATAGGTTATTTACATAAATAATCGTTCTCCCTTGGGCTAAGTTGTTATGTTTAACAGTGCGACCTAACCTAATTATGACTTAACAGTTGTAATTAACTTAACCTAACATCTTAAATGGCTAAGAGTGTGGAAGAAATTTTAGCATTTAGTCTAAAAGAAACTTTCCGACAACTTATTGTACTGAGGGAAATAGTATGACTAGCCCGATTCAAACGATAATCGATAAAGGCAAATCAAACCCATTGATAGCTGAGGGTTTGCTAAAAATCCTAAGTATTGTCCAACCAGAGCCAAAAAATATGTACACAAAATGTTGGAAACAACAAGCGGACAACGAAAGCATAATTTCATTCATCAGAAGGGTTTTGACAACACACTCAAACAAAGTTACGACAAAATGTTCGAATGAAGTCCAAAAAGAAAGATACATCCAGGTCAAGTCAAAACCTCTTCAATCGTGACTCTACATCTCGAATCACTCTCTTGTGCTTCCTATCCAAGGTTACGAGGGTCTTTCGATGAATATCTTCCTCAGTAAGCGAGACGGCATTGTGGAGCATATTCCTCACCACTTCTAGAGCTTGACTTTTCTCCTCAAAATTGGTAGTAGTCAGCTACCGTCGGTACTCGATCTCCTCTAGCTCCTTCAACACCCGTTCATGAGCTAACTCCTTGACAACCAAAAAGGCCTGTAGTTCGACGATGGTTTGCTTTGCATTAGAAATAGATTAGTCCGCATCTACCAAAAAGGCGCTAGTCTTTCGATGCTCCTCAGCTACCTCCTTGCCTACTGTAGTGGCTAGCTCTACCTCTCTCGACAGCTTGGTCTCCTCCTCCATGATATCATCTAAGAATTGCTCCTGTTCCTTCATAAGAGATCGAGTGGTTTTAGTGGCCACGACAACCAGATCCTTAGAACAAAGGGCGAGCAATGCGTGGACGTCCCTTTTTGCGCCTCCAAGTGCCTCTGGAACAGGGAAGCCGCGTCTGCACCCATCAACACATGTAGTTCATCCAGATACATGTACAAGTATAGTCTGAACTGGCTAAAAGGGCAGCCTTCATCCAACACCATTTGGATGTTGTCATGGAGGCAAGATTGAAAATTCTCAATAGTCCACTCCATGATTCTTTGGTTGAAATGAGAAGCAGGAAAGAGGAACGTCTTTGGTAGGTTGAACTTGGATCTAAATGCTGGTTGCAATGATCATCCGATCTGACTCCCTTTCCTGAGCTGTCACCTCTTCTTGAGCTGCCTCCTCTCCCTAAATCGATGCCTTCTCTTCCAGGATCGGCACCTCTTGTTGAACGGGTACCTCCTCCTTCTGACTTGGCAACTTTTAGTGAGCTAGTGTCTCCTCCTCCTCCTCTGTTAGCATCATCACCTCGGTGAAGGGATTCACTTGCTCAGTGGCATGCGTCGAGGTGAGGCCAATGCTCTTGCATGAGCATCTCCTACCAAGCTGATCTATTCTCCCACAGCCTTGGAAGTCGTGCCACCTATAAAACAAAATAAGATTTAGCTTATTTATTGAAATGAATTCCGAGAAGTAGAAAGTTAACAGTTTGAAATACATGAAGTGGCAGCAGATGGCACTTGAGCGGGGGGAGGACTTGTGGTTTCCAAATCCTCAGCCGACGAATTGATGTTGGGAGAGCGACGAAAGGTGATGTCATCCTCACCTGAATAATCGAGCGGTTCCTCCTCTTCCTCTCCCTTATCTCAGGGAACAAGGACTGTCGCAGTTGTCGTCCCTGTATTTAGTGGAGATAAATATGAGGCTGTGGATTTCAACTTGATAACTAAACAAGGGAAAAAGAGACAGCTACCCTTTGAAACGGTCGATTGGTCAAGTCGAACAAGCACTCGTGGTTCAGCGACAAGCGTTGTCATCGGCACGTCTGAAGTTGGTGGGACGGATTTGGTGATGGGCAAGGCCGCTCCCAAACTTAGTGCGGGATTAGCGACGGCTTGACCTTCCCTCGTATAGGTAGCTATTGCTACCTCTTCACAACGAGCTCTCTTGGTGGCCCTCTCAACGGTAGCACCAACATCCGTCTCTCGCTTACGCTTCAACAAAGTCGGGGAGTCATGAGCAAGGGTCGACACCCGCATACGTTCAGCGATAGAACTCCTACCTTGTTCCAAGCACTCCCCTACCCTGACTAACTCCTCAGTTACCTCTTGCTCCCTGAAGGGCTCGAGTTGAGGTGAATTATGTTGGGCTGGGAGATCAGAGATTGGGAAGTTACCCAACCCCCCATACAGCTCCTCTTCCCAATCTTCTTGGGGAGCTTATTCAATCTAGGCCACTTCGGGCTCCTCAATTTGACGATGACCTCCTCACCTCGGTGTACGGGAGGTAGCTCTCGATCAATGCCTCTGTGCTGTCAGACAGGATTCATAGGGGTTGAACCCCTCCGGAGTCGCACTTGTGCTTGATACCAATTACAGTAAGTAAGCATGTGATGGAGAATGTGGTCCCTTAGGGGCAATATGAAGCATGTGAGGGTGTAGCCTGCGTAGGTCCAGAACCACCCCCACGCTCCATCTACCAACCCCCCTTCAAAATTCAACTGGGGGTTAATGTTCCCCATATATAATTGGTCGTACGCGAACTGACAAGCAAAACAGTTAGGGAGATAAGGCTCTATGAAACATGCCAAGCCTATCCGAAGAATGTGATTGCTTGGCCGAATGTTGACCAACCATCTGAAGCCGCCTAAAGAGAGGGTGGTGTGGTTATCTATCGTTGGAACATCCCAGAGAGCTTCGTTATATCCTCCGCTGGAGAAGTAGGGAAAGCTCCGATAGAAATTATAACTACCAAAGAAGGATAGCGCCCTCCTCATCTTAGGGATATCTTTGCACTTCCATGAGCACTTATCCAAGTGTTGGACAAACGGGATGACCTTCCCTTCCTAACACGTTGCTGGCGCGCCCATCAGGCATTCACAATGGTATATCAGCCAAGCCATTAGGTAAGTGTATGGCAGACTGATGTGAGGGTTGGGGGTTCTTTCAACTTCATCCCCTCCTCGCCTCTCTGAACGACACTCTGTAGAACTGTGTCGTTAATGTATGAAGCCCTCTCTGAATGCACACTGCCATTGTTGGCACCAATGAATATGATCGTCCGTACACCAGGCGGACCGTAAGGTAGGCGGTCTCTACCGGGATTGCCTCAAAGGATCATGTGGGGACTACACATCTCTTAAGCCAAAGTATAAGATACCACGCAAACAAGGCTTTGGTGGATATCGGGGACTCAGCTTGCGGTGGTACGATTCGAAAGTCATCCCCGCTTTAAACCCTCCCTCATCATATTCGAGAGTATAAGATCCCCCGCTTTTGGCGATTCTCCTCTCCACGGTCTCTTGATCACAAGTATAGAGTGCCATAACGGGAGTCGTTTTATCATCAACATTCTAGAAAAGGTAATTAGCCCAATTCTTGTGGCTAATTCCTGGAACCCTCTTCTTCTTGCCTTTGTGGTCCACCGATCCAATAGTGTCCAGACAAATGTGATAATGACCAAGTAACTCCCATAAAGTCTCCAACACCTGAGGGGACCTGTCTGCGAGTTGATCAATCTCTTGAGGACCGGGGATGTACTCTTCGTACGAAAATCCCCCCATTGGCAGGTCTGAAACTTCATACAGTTCGTGAAGCGCCAGTCCTAGCTCCCCGTTCGGAGTAAAAAATGTGCCACTGTCCGAGCAGTATAACTCCAAAAGGCTTTGGAACTGGGGAGCATTGATCTTCAGGCCAAATTGCGTGGCCTTAATGGGAGAATACAACTCTATATTATGCATATCGGAGTTCTCCTCTAAGATGAACTCTGTAACCCTGAACCACCAGGGACTATTTCTAGATGAAGAGTGGATCCACGCTGGGGCTCTGAAATATTTTGGAGAGAACTGCCCCGACCCTAAATAAGTGATTGCGGAAGGTCTCCGCCACCGCAGCCGTCTCCCCCATTGGCAAATCACTCTGCAACAGGCCCGGGTGCAGAGCAGTCATGCACTTGCAAGTGCTGTCAATCCCATAACTAGCTGCGGAACCTGTAAAGATTACACAAGTCATTCCGTCTTGAGTTGGGGTCAAATCCCAGCCCATCATGTGAGGGACAGAAAGGGAGCACAGTGTTCCACCAGAGAAAATCCTCTCACTATGTTAGGAAGGAAATATCGGACTCCGCTTACTTCACGGAGCCACATGCTCTCACTAAGGAGCAGATCTAACGGATCAGCAACAGAATCACCAAATAGGAAGTCGGGCTTCCACATCTCCCGATGTTCGAGGTCCGTCAGTGCAACATCGGTTATCAACTCACACAATGTTAAATAGTGTCCCTCGGATACCCTCCGTGTTAGCTCATTAGAATGGTCGGCAGCAAACACGAGCACTAGGTCAAGGAACAGAAATCTTTTAGGGACAACGAAGCTCGTACCACTGGCGAGGCTAATGGCACTGGTCCTGGAGAGAACCTCATCAGAGAAAGCAACTGCCAAACAAAGCAAAAGGAGTTATAAATCTTTTAACTCAAAGTTGCAAATTTTCCTAAGTAGTTGAAACAGACGAACTAGCAAAACCCGCCTGGAGCAGAGCTCGCATGACAGGCAGAGCTCACCTGACAAGGCTAAGCTCGCCTGATAGTCAAAACTCGCCTGATAAAAGCTGAGCTCGCCTGACAAGACAGAGCTCGCCTGCTAAAGGCGAAGCAGAGCTTTCCAGACAAAGGGAGCTCGCTTGACAAAGGTAGGAACTCGCCAAATGGTAGAGTTTGCCTGGCGAGGCAAGCTCGCTCGGTGAGGCAAGCTCACCTGACGAGGCAGAGTTCGCTAGAATGGCAGTGCCTCTCCTGAGTAGGCGAAGCTGGCTAAGAGATGAAAAGGAGTCTGGTCATCTCCTCCATGTTCAATTCTACAGGCCTCTAGGCTTACAAGAATGAGTTTGGGTTGCGCCGGCGGCCATGGCAGTGCCAGAAGCAGTGGAAGAGGAAGCTTTCCCCTTCCCCTTGGAGGCGAGCATCTTCCTGGGTGCCATTTTAGATTGCAGGTGAAGAAAGCTGAGATTTTTCTCTTTGAAAAAGCTTGGGTGAGCAAAAATTTTGAGTAGGTAGAAATCTCCCATGGAGGGAGACGAAGCCTATTTATAGCCGATCCTCCGACAGCTGAGATCCATCATCTCAAACCAAAATCAATGACTCAGATCACCTGCAACGGTTCATACTCAATAGTTTGAATCAAACAGTCGAGAGCAAATCTTGAATCAAACGGTTTTGGATTCGAAACCCAACCGGCGAGGCGGTTCGCCTTCAATTCAACGGTTGAGATGAAAACTTTTGAAATCAGCGGCCACGATCTCTCGTTTAAACAATGATTGAGATTAAGGGCGCCGCCAAATCCATGGCTCAGATCGAGCATGTGAAGATGAGGCCACCCCGTTAGATTGCATTTATTGTGATCTGACGTGCCCATGCTGCCTTAGCTGGCAAGCACAGAGACTTGCCTGCAAACATGTGGCTTGCCTACAAGCACGTGGCTCATCTTCCATGTGGCTCAGACTCGCCTGCAGTGATCTGACTCGCATGCAAGCACTAAGCTCGCCTAAAAACATTTGGAGCTCGCCCATGCAGCTTAGCTCGCATGCAGACTTCAGCTCGCCTGCACTTCATGAAGCTCAATTCACCCAGGGTGATCAAGTGCATCTAGACCAAGAAACAATGATCCTTTTCATTCAAAGTGCTCCAGACCACATTCAACATGATTTAGGTATGAAAACTTTGAAGGGGGTCTTGTAGGCGGTGAAAATTACCTAAGTGTCAAAGCCCGCCTGACTGGCCCCGCCTGCCAATAGCTTAGGCTCGTCTACATTCAACAAGCCTAGCAAAGCTCGCCTGTGAGCTTGAGCCAGCTCGCCAGCATGCCTCGCTCGCCAGCACAAGTCAAGAACGCCCAATTGTTGAGCTCACCCGTAGAACTCAACCTTGCCTATCTGCTTGGGTTGCCCGCATGAACCAAGCATCACCTATTTGCTTGATTTGCCAGCACTGATCAAGCTCGCCAGATCAGTGAGCTCGTTAGCACGAGTTCAACCCCGCCTGAATGCTTCGCTCGCTCGCACGAGCCAAGCATGCTTGCATGGAGTTCTCCCGTACAAACTCCGCTTGCCAGCGAACGCCAGCTTACACATTGGAGGGGCCTACCAGTCGACCCTACCTATTTTCCAAGCTCGCCTACAAGCTTGCCTGAGCATTCAGACAGCTCTCGAGGTCGTCCACAGCTTTGCCAGCCTCGCCTGAGCAATGCAAGTGAGCTGCTTGCTTGTGGGAATGAGCCTACCCACTTCCTACGTCCTGGGTGATGATGATGCATGGCTCTCATCACCCCTATAGTGGTCACATCCTACAGCTAGAGGAAAACATGATGCTTCTCACCCATTGGTGGTCACATCCCACAAATCAAGGGAGTGCTCATGCATTCCCTTTCCTATTTATAGCTGCTCTTTGCCAACGTAAGAGAGGCTGGCGGTTTGCTATTGGGGAGATCATTTTCTTTTGCTAGCTTGAAGATTGTAGAGGCTTGATTGCTCTTGGCTCTATCATTGACTCTTCTTAAGGCTCTTCAAACAGAGGTCTTTCCCCTTGGCTTGGCTTGGGAGAACATCCCTAGCTCTTTTTCTTGGATTGTTGAAGTAGACTCAATCTGAATTCTCAGATTTGAGGCTCATTAGCTCTCTACAAACTCTTGCATTGTAGCTCTCTCTAAGTTTACGGCCTTGATACTTATCAAGCTCGGGTATAATCGAACTCAATCACTCCAGAGCTTCTACTACGTACTGAAGCTCCAACCGCAACTTCGATCAGATCATCTAAGGGAAGCAAACTCGGCACGAGCATCGAGGGAGGCATCCTATCGCTAGCAAAGAACCCACGTTAAATAAGGAGAGCATTCTCTCTACTTCTGTTGTAATTTTTGATTTTCTTTTGATTTGTAATACACACTTCAATTAATACAAACCACCTCCGTTGAGGATCAAATTTTTACACCCCGACACATACTAAGCCGTTGAAATTCAAATTGGTTTTAAAATAAATTCATGGAAATTTTAAGACAAATAGTGATTTTAAAAGTGTGTGAGTTTACTAATAGATGGGGGTAAAACTTTGGATTTAATAGTAAAAAAGCCTTCCAGTAAATGGATGAGCTTAAGGTCAAAATGGCCTACAACATTTGGCAGGGCATTTGAGGTTTGAGAATAGTTTTGGAAGGTGATGGGCTTTAACTAAACTGAGTATATTCACCACATGTTTTCATAATTTTTTTTTTGGTGTTAGTCCCTTACATCTTTCATTTTTTGAAATTAGTCGCTCAAATCATTAAGATGGTATTAGGTCCCTAAATTCTAAAGTTATTATGAAATTAGTCCCTAACTCATTGAAATTGATATCAAGTCCTTCATTTCTTAAGTTATTTGAAATGGAAAATTTAGCCTCTGAAATCATCAAATTTTCTATTAGATCCCCAATGCTCATGAGTTGTTTCAAATTAATGCCTTAAATCTTAATTCTATTAATGATTTGAGGGATTGATTTCAAAGTAGCTTAAGAATTGAGGAACTTGATATTAATTTCAATGTTTTGAGAGGTTAATTTCAAGATATGGAAGATGAAAAAGGAAGTAGTATGAAAAAAAAACCTTTTTATAAATGGGGTAGCGTTTTAAATTAAATGGGGGTAGAAACTTGGGTGTACAGGCCAAAAATAGAAGACTTAAAGAAAATATAAGTCTTTTCAGAGAAATGGGCAGGTTTCAAAATAAATGGGCAAAACATTGGGTGCAAAGGAAAAAGAGAAAAAGAAAAATATAAGCATTCCAAATATTTTCTTTTTTAGACTCCTAGATAAAAATTTAAGTTTTAATGTCAAAGATTCGGTTTTTACTTTATCAAGAACTTTCTTTTCCCTTTTTCTTTAGTTCAATTCCAAAACACTTTTTCTCTTTTTTTGGCTCTTCTGTTAGATCCAGGTCAAATTTCATTTTTTTATAGGGGTTATTTGGTTCGCTATTATAAGGGGTGGAAAACTCAGAAAACCCCTCCACGTCAGATTTTTAGTCCTCAACGTCAGCTTTTTTGTTTCCGTCCATTTCTTTGTGCCGCTTTGGTTCGCTTGGATGGAAGAGGGAAAACTCTACTGAAATCGCCGCCAGCTCAGATTTTTTTCCCTCTCCGATTTCCTTCCCCAACCGAGTGAAATTGATGAAAACTCTGCCACGTCAGATTTTTTCCTTCTCTGCTTTGTTTACAAAAGTTTTTCTTTTTTTTCTATGCGAACCAAACACAAGAAAAATAAATACATTGGTTTCTCACTATTTTTTATGTGTGAACCAAAGCAAAACAATCTATTTCTTAAAAAAGTTTGGAAAACTCAAAACTTGTATTTCTTTACATGGAATTGCATTTCCCTATATTAAGGAAACGAACCAAACAGCCCCATAAAATAAAACTATGAGCTGTAGAAAGTTTGAAGACTATTATCTTTATTAGTATATACTAAAGCAGAACCAAAATTTTTTTAAGTTTCCGCATCCTACCACATCAGCTTTTCATATACAAATTTTTCTTGCCACATGTACAACACTATGCACCCTCAATCATAATCTATATCTAAACCATCCGTTTTAAACAACCCATCCAATCTCTCTCATATCACAAATCTCCCTCATACAATCAATCACTAATGATGATGATTCATCGAATTTTTTTATAAAAAATAGACGCTAGAATCCTGGTTCGAAAAAAAAAATCAAAAACCAAAAATCAGGGGAAAAAGTATTAATGTTTTCGCTGAAGGAATTACAGAAAAAGTTCAGAATCAGGCAAAACAGGCGGCGGTCGACCGGTCCGATCAACCGCATTCGTGCACAAGGTTTACTGTGCTTCAGCCCTGGAGTCGGTCGACCGGGCCGATCGACCAAAGGTGTTTCTGTTTTGTGGTCGGTCGACCGGTGCGGTCGACCGGCA
>BQKN01063916.1:167117-194292 GCA_022839385.1 Asparagus kiusianus
AATACCAATACGATTTGAGGGTTTTGTAGGAGTGTTTTGGGGGATTTTGGAGCACAGAAAAGAGAGATATTTCTGAGCAATTGGTTAGGGTTATTGGTTGAGAGATTAAGAGATTTGTTGGTGAGATTAGTTGGTTCGTTTGAGCAATTTGTAATCTCAATTTGTACTCTCCTTCTCTATTAGTGAAAACCCACCCCCTTCTTACCCCGTGGACGTAGGCAATTGCCGAACCACGTTAAAATTGGTGTTTGTGTTTGTGCATTGATATTTGGTTGAGTTTGACCTTCTTTGATCGGCGTTTGTTTTGGTTCCTCGGCGCCACCGTCCGTCACAACAAGTGGTATCAGAGCACAACAATTCTAAAAGGGGGTTTTCTCCTCGTCCAAGCTAGTCCTT
This sequence comes from Asparagus kiusianus, assembly GCA_022839385.1. Taxonomy (NCBI): domain Eukaryota; kingdom Viridiplantae; phylum Streptophyta; class Magnoliopsida; order Asparagales; family Asparagaceae; genus Asparagus; species Asparagus kiusianus. The sequence continues at coordinate 167,514 of BQKN01063916.1, forward strand.
GAAAGTAACACTAAATTAATGCTTTAAACATGACCGGTTGCCTTTCTTGAATTCTATAATTGGTTTCAAAATATAGGTGCGAATTAGATATGCAACTGGGGAGAAAAGATTGGAAAGACTTTTAAGGTAAAATTGAAGGATGTAAATATCTAGCTCGGAAAAGGATAAGAAAGATCAGTTCCACTCAGGAAGAAAAAAAAAAAACTATGAAAAGATTGAGTAATTGATTGCATGAGTAATCGCTTAGGCTTAGTAAGAGGAATATTATTTTTCGGTATGGTAGTAGAAATTATCCAAGTTTCTCGACTTACTGCTTATGATGCACCAAAGATATGTCTATTTTGGAGCATTAATGTTATATTAAAGATATGTCTATATTAAACAGAGAAGGGGCAGGATGTCTGAAGGCGCATTTTAGTGGGCGATTCTTCCTGCTAACGTGCGCCTCTCCGCCTAGATTTCAATGGCGAGATTGAGGAAGAAGATGAGTGGTAATAAGGGGAAGGGAGCTCTTAATAAGGAGATTAGGGATTCTATTTTCGTATATCCTTCATCGGTTGGGATCTCGGCGAGCTCTGGATCTGATTTGGATGAAACAGTGAATTTCTTGTCATCTCAGGAGATGGAGAGTACAGGTTATAAGGGCGCTAAGAGGAAGATGAATAAGGATGAAATCATTGCTAAGACGAGATCGTTGTCAGATCTGCCTCCTTAGATGGATGCTGGTCATCAGATCTCTCATCAGTTAAGTAAATCTCCGCAATCTTGGGCTGATGTTGTTGAAGAAGATGATGAATCTGATTTACCTGTGGATCCTTTCTTGGATGTTGGTAGAGATGTTGTTCATCAGAATGAAAATTTGAGTGCAATTGATCAAATTTTAGATGAAGGTAAAAAGTATGAAACATCTCAGGGAAAAGTTATGGATCTGGAAAATAAAGTCGAAGAACTTAAGATTCTTGATAGTAAAGAGCAAGGAATTAAGAAATCGTTTGTTAGCCTATTTTCAGACAATAGAAAAGCTGAGATTGGGTTAGCGTTAAATTTTGTTCTATTTTCTCAAAAGAACATGGTTACATTTAATGAAGATGAATGAAATGAGGGGATAAATCTCTGGAAATATGCATTAATTGGGATGTTATTGGGATGAATGTTAGATTTAAAGCCATGGAGTCCTATGTTACTAAATTGTGGGGTAAAATCTCAATTCCAAAAGTATTTTTACTAAATTGTGGGGTAAAATCTCAATTCCAAAAGTATTTTTACTCAAGCCGGGTATTTTCTTGTATGACTTTCAACATGAAAGTAATATGAGAGAGATACTTGAAGCTGGTCCATGGTTTTTTGAGTCACGTCCTTTAGTTCTCAAACCTTGGACAATTGACACTGATATTGAGAAAATTCAGGAACAAAAATATCCTATTTGGGTACAGCTTCCCAACTTGAGATTGAATCTATGGAGCTCCATTGGTATAAGCAAGGTTGCTAGTTTAATTGGCTGCCCCATCACTACTGATAAGCTCACTGCCACAAGGCAGAGGCTGAGTTATGCTAGGGTGCTGTTGGAAGTTGATTTGCCTCTTAAAGAACCTTTGCCTGATATAGTTGAAATTCAAGGTCCAAATGGTAATAGTTATTGTCAGAAGATTATATATGAATTTAAGCCAAGATGGTGTTCCATATGCAAAATGGTTGGACATGATACTCTTCAATGTAGGAAAAATATTGCTAGAAAGGTTTGGGTGCCTGTCAGGAAATCTGATCCTGTTGCTAATGAGGTTGGATTGGCTAAGTTTACTGATAACAGCTGGATAAATGTGCACAGAATGTTTCTGATTCTGTCCAGGTTGGAAGTGTTCCTGTATCTAGTTTTGTACAGTATCCTAGCAAACATGCACATCATGAGAAATTTGCACAGAATGGTCCTGGAAGCTCTTACATGCATCAGGAATGTGCACATAATGTTTTTGGTTCTGTCCAGGCTGGAAGTGAGCAGTGAAATGTTATTGTGACTGGTTCTGTGAGTTTTACTGGCAAACATGCACATCATGGTAAACATGCACAGAATGGTTCTGGTATTGTTCAGGAAGGGTGCTCTATGGAAAGGCTTAAACAAAAAGCAAATTCTCCTACTGTCAATATTTCTGGTTTTACTACTGTCACTAGAACTAGTGGTGCAAAAAGGTTTAGTATAAATTTCTCTACTCTTAATCATCAGCTTTTTGATCTGGATCCCTCTACTTCTGATAGAGGGGGGAAATCCCTATAAACGCATTTGGCTATATGGAATATTAGAGGGTTTAACTTGCCCTCTAAGCATGAGATAGTGAGAAAATTTATTCAAGAGTATAAAATAGTTTTTTAAGCTCTTTTAGAAACAAAAGTTGCTGGAGAGAAATTACAGACTATTGGAAATAAAGTTGTTAAAGACCGGAAATGGTTATCTAACATACATATGGCAGATAAAGCTAGAATATGGATTCTATGGGATAGTGACATGCTTTCAGTTCAAGAGGTTAAAACTTCTAACTAATATATTACATGTGATGTTAAATCCAAGGATGGAAAATTGTCATGCTTAATCACTGCAGTTTATACTTTGAATCAAAATGATGGTAGAAGAGCTTTATGGGAGGATTTGTTATCTTTCAAAATGAATGTGGATTGTCCTTGGTTAGTGGGTGGAGATTTTAATACTTATCAGTAGTGATGAGAAAATTGGGGGTGCTCAAGTAACTGACACTGATACTGATAATTTTCAAAACTTTGTTGTAGCTAATCAACTGACTCATATAAAAACTGCGGGTTGTTTTTTCACATGGAGTAACAAACAAAATGCTGACACAAGAGTATGGTCTAGACTTGATAGGACTTTGATAAATGAGGATTGGATTCACAATTATACTACAAGTCAGGTTGAGTATTTGATGCCTCTTTGCTCAGATCATTCCCCAGGACTTATAACTATTGGTGATGATAATTTTGAGGGTAAAAAGCCTTTTTAAGTTTTTTAATATGTGGACTGAGCACCCTAAATTCCTGGAAGTGGTGAGGTCTGCTTGGAGTTTTAATGTCAGGGGTTACAACATGTACAAATTTTATTCTAAGCTTAGGAATCTTAAACCTATACTTAAAGAGTTGAATAAGAAGAACTTTATGGATATCAGTCAGCAAGTGCAACAAGCAAAAACAGAATTATGGGATGTTCAAGAGCAGCTAAATTGATCTTTTCAATCCAGAATTGATATCAAAGGAAAAAGTTTGTATATCAAAATACACCAAATTACTGGAATGTGAAAATTCTTTCTACAGGCAGAAGGCTAACATTAAATGGGGTCTATATGCTGACAAAGGGACGTAATTTTTTCATTTAGTTATGAAATCTAAGAGGTATCAAAATAGAGTTTTATCATTGTATACTAAAAATGGCACAAGGCTAACTGACATGCCTGAGATTACTGTAGAGTTTGTTCAGTATTTCAAGAAACTTTTGGGTAATGCTAAGGACACAATTGCTGCTGATCCTAATATTATCTCAAATGGTAATATTTTGAACTCTCCTCAACAGAGGGAGTTGAGTTCTCCTATTTCCAGAGATGAGATTAAGCAATCTTTATTCTCAATAGCTGACAGTAAGGCCCCTGGTCCTGATGGGTTTAATGCTGCTTTTTTCAAGGCTGCGTGGAGTGTTAGCAGTGAAGATTTATTTTTGGCGATAGAAGAATTCTTCTTTTCGGGTAAGCTTCTAGGCACTTTTAACACCACAACCATTACCTTAGTGCCCAAGTCTCTTAACCCAAATACAGCTGCAGACTTTAGGCCTATATCTTGCTGTAACGTTATATACAAAATCATCTCAAAGATTCTGGCTAACAGATTGCAAAAAGTTATGGGCTACCTGATAAATGATGCGCAAAGTGCTTTTGTAAAGGGGAGACTTATTTCTAGTAATTTTTTGTTAGCTCATGAACTCATAGAGCAATATGGGAGGAAGAACATCTCACCCAGAGCAATCTTGAATATTGATTTAAGAAAAGCATTTGACACCATTAGTTGGGAATTTATCAAAGCTATGTTGATTGATCTGGGTTTTCCTAATGTCATGTCTAGCTGGATTATGGAATGTATTTCCACTTCAAAGTTTTCATTAGTTCTTAATGGTGGTTTGCATGGTTACTTTCATGGTGCAAGAGGATTAAGGCAATGAGATCCTCTTTCTCCCTTTTTGTCATTGGGATGGAATTTTTATCAAGAAAGCTTGACACTCTGAAAGATGATAGGTTGTTTAAATTCCACCCTAAGTGTTTAAGGTTGAAGATAACACATCTTATATTTGCCGATGATTTGTTTATGTTTTGCAAAGCTAACATGAATTCTATTATGAAAATCTATACTTGCCTTCATGAGTTTGGGTTAGTTTCTGGCCTGGAAGAAAATTTTAGCAAATGTGCTGCTTATTTTGGTGGTATTGATGATAGGCTTAAAATTCAGATTTGCAACTACTTGAAATTCCCAGAGGGTATACTACCAGTGAAGTATCTTGGGTTACCTTTGAGTGCAAAAAGGCTTTCTTATCTTGAAAGTTCTAGTTTGCTTGCTAAAATCAATAGTCAGTTTTAGTTTGGGCAGCAAAAAAGGAAGCTATCTTATGCTGGTAGGCTTGAAATGATCAAGTCTGTAATTCCGGGTATTCAAACATTTTGGATTAGCAACTGTATTCTGCCAATTAAAGTCCTGGAGAAAATTGATAGAATGTGTTCTGATTTCCTATGGGCTCAAAAATTGCACTTGGTTGCTTGGAATTCTATCTGTTAGGGGAAGAAGCAAGGAGGTCTGGGGGTTTTTTCTACAAAATCTTGGAATTATGCAGCTGCCACAAAGCTTCTATGGATTATTCATCTTAAAAAAGATTTACTATGGATTAAGTGGATACATGGTAACTATTTGCAAAACCAAAATGTTTGGGAGATTTAGGCTAGGAAATATGATTCTTGGATGTGGAGACAACTTCTCAAAGTGAGAGATATGTTGATAAATAAATTTGGTAGCACTGATAATGTGAAGAATGCTATTGAGGGTTGCTTTTCTAAAGACAAACTCAAACTTTCTGAAATATACATGAGTTTAATTCAGCCAATGCCAAAGGTTAGCTGGTTCAGCAGATGGGTTTCTTTATCCCAAGCATTCTTTTATTTTATGGTTGGCGTGTCATCAAAGACTCCTCACTAAGGATAGATTATGTAGAATGGGGGATGATGAGTTCCAATCAGTGTGTTCTATGTTGTGGTCATCAAGTGGAAACAAGTAAGCATATCTTCTTTGAATGCCAATTCTCGGCTGATGTATGGAATATGGTGATGGATTGGATGAGATTTAGATGGAGATCTTATTGCTGGGACTTGATCATTAGTTGGTATTCTTGCAATTTGAAAGGAAGAGGACCCTTGAGGAAGTTGAAGAGAATGTGTCTTTCAGCAGCAGCGTATATGATTTGGGATGAGAGGAATCGAAGGATTTTTCAAGGCAAAATGAGAGATCCTTCTCAGATTTTCAGAGCTATTAGACTTTCAGTTTTTACAAGAGTATTGAATGATAATTCACATGCACATATGATAGATTTGCTTGAGGTTTTGTAATTTTCTTCTTGTTTTACCAGTTCTCTGGTATTTTGATGTTCTTCTCATTGTTTACTTTGGTTTATGAATAAAATTTTAGGTTCATTGACCAAAAAAAAGATATATCTATATTGAATTAGTGCACAAAGTAATTATCTTGATGCGCCAGTGTTATAACCTATAAAATCAACAAGTGCTAATCTCCTTAGAGAGGCCGACACGTGTCTCACCCCTTGCCTAATCCGGTGAATTAGGGCCAAGACAACTCAAACTACTCCTACAACTAACCATATAGGCCGACAACTTGCGTAGTTGAATTAAAAGGCGGTACTTGTTGGCCACCACACTCAGCGGATCCTATGGACCGACAACTTGCGTAGCTGAGTCAAAAAGCGATACTTGTCAACCACCTCACCCGATCGACGCTACGAGCAACCCGCACTCGGTCTACTATGTCAGCCAATAACTTATGTAGCTGAGTCAAAACACGGTGCTTCTCTGCCCTTAACCAAACTAATAGAGAGGCGACTGTTACCTCGAACCCCTTGCTAGCTGACTGCTCTCCTATTAACTGCTCCGACAAAGTCATTATTACACTAGCCCTCATAGTCTTTATTACTCATCGGACCTAGTTAGCTCCAAGCACATGCTGTCATTCCCTCATTAAATAATCCAACGACTCACTTTCTTCCACGGTCGACACCTGGAGGGTACCTGCGGACTCAGCAGCCCGCCTGGACTCGACCAAAGTTACCTTCATACCCCCTCTGATCTACTATAAAAAGGAGCTACACTGCATATGGTAACTTCTTCTGGTTTTTGACAACTTTGAATAACCACTTATACAATTTGTCCTTAATTTATCAAAATACTAATTTGATCATCAGAGGAACAACCAGAGAACCCAACTCCACCCTCTTACGAGTTTTTCATGTGCAAGGAAGAACAATGGGCTTTGGAACCAATCATCTGAAGAAATTTGAGGACCCTAAACACTCTTATAACACTAATATAAACCTCCTGTTTGATAATTGACATCAACAACGAGCAACGCAAGAGATCAGAATCTTTGAAGCAATGTCCAAACTAAAGAAATAGAAGGGTTACAATCGCTTGTCCATCCGGGCTGGCCCGGGCCGGGAAAAAGCAAAGCCCGGACCCGGGCCCGGTTGCCCTGGGCCTGAGCGGGTCGGGCTCCGGGCTTTTTAACTTTTTTTAAATTTTTTATTTTTTTAAAAATCTCTTTAAATTTTAAAATATACATAAAAAATTACAAAAAATACTAATAAAAACAATAATATTATTAATAACTTGAAATGATATAAATTACAAATATAAAAAATTATAAAAATGAAAGATGGTAAAAATTACAAGTATAAATTTATTTCGGAATTCATCGCTTCATAATAGATGAGTACATCCTAACTAAGTTGACACCTACTCACCTATATCACTATTATTTGTAACTGTTTCCAAAATAATTCATTATAAATTTAAAGCTAAGAAATAAAAATTACAGTTTGATGAATATTATTTAATCTTTATATCTATCTGCTAGTCCCAACTCTTTAAATTTATTTTCAATTTCAGTCATCCGATCGATGTCTTGCGTTCGCTTCTCATACCTCCACCAATCTTGGAAGCATATCACCGCTTGTACAGTATACAGATCTAAGCATGTCCTATGGTCGTCGATCAAACGTCCTATTGTGCTTAAGGCGGATTCCGAAGCTACCATCGAAACTTGCACTGTTAGTAAGTCACGAACCATGGTGGAAAGTATAAGATATGAAACTGACCTATATACTCTCCACCATTGCAAAATATCTAAATAATTTCCTTGATATTTAACTAAAGAAGCAGATAAATATTCAACTATTTCGGAAACCTCTAATGATGATCCAAGTCCAGATCCACCAGTTAGCTCAGCTACCATTGCATACCTATCAAAACTTACACTTTTACCTTGTTCTAAGCTTGAGGCGCCGAAGCTGTAGACTATTGTGCAGCTACACCATATCTAGCTGCATACTCATCATATAAGGTTTGAAAATAATTTCTAATAGATAAATGATGAGAAGTAGCAGTAAGGGTGGATCCATCATCTAAATCTATAATCTGTCCATCATACAATGATTGTAACAAACTTCGAAGGCTAATATCCTTCAAACATAGATCAATAAGAACCTCCAAACTAAAAATATGAGGAATAGACCTAAAATACTTATTAAATTTTCTCTCCATTTGAAAATTCATAGCTCCAAAAGTATCATTCATACGGTATTTGTTAAAAAAATTTAAATATTTAAAATTTATAAAGCAGCTAAAGTAATAGTTGGATAATAACAGCGAGATAATAACATTGTAGCATCATCAAAACTTGTAACATATCATTTAAATTACATATAATTGTCTATTTTATTTCAATTATTCCATAAGTACTACCAGAGCTAGAACTAGAAGCATAATAATTTATAAAATTATTTATAATTTTTATATTCTATTGCCACACTTAACATTGCATAGGTAGAATTTCACCTATGGTCAATATCTTTTGGAATTAGTCTATGCTTATAATTTTTTTTGCAAAATTATTTCCATCTTTTAATTCTTTGTTCAAAAGTATTATGCATATTAGCATCTGCTCTAACCTTTTCTATCATGGGTTTAATTTTAGTAAATTCACTTTAAATAATTAAATTTAAAATACGACTGATACATCTAATATGAAAAAGATCACCATGACATGGTAATGACAGAATTGTTTTGATAAAATCAATAGCTACATTGTTATTACTTGCATTATCTAGTAAAAGAGATTGATCAATTTCTAGTTTCATAAGTTCTTTAATTATTAAATTATAATATTAATACCAGTATGTGACTCTTCAATTGCAATAAAGGAAATAACTCTTTTAAACATTTGCTAATTTTTATCAATCCAGTATGCTGATACATAAATAACCAGTTTGTGCTCTAGATGTCCAAATATCAGAAGTTAAAGAAAATTTACAGTTTAAATTTTTAAAATAAGAAATTATTTTTGCTTGTTCCTCCTGATAATGTATTAAAATATCACGTTGATAGGTTTAACGAGAAATTTTTGTAAATGCGGCATAAAAACCATCTCTAAATATATCTTCAAATTCATCATCTTCTACTAATTTAAAAGGAAGGTTTTTAAGAATGATAAACCTGATTACGCATTTTTTGGCTTGGGCAGCGTCATAATTCTAACTACCGAGACTACCAGAAGAGGATGATTGGGAAATCATAGATTGTCGGATATCACCTTGAAGATTCTGGCCTTTGTTTTGTTTTCTATATGGCGTTTGAGGTGGTTGGTGCCGCTCTTATGATGAGCTTGGAAAGTCTGGTCGCACAGAGCATATTTAGCCTTCTGGGTGAGGATCCTACCGTGTTCATCCTTGGTGACGTCTATCTTCTCAAAAAATTTCCACACATCGGATCTCGGCTTTTTAGGAGCTCTTTGTGCAGATTCGTCACCACCGGGTTCGGGATTAACACCGGTAGGATCAGTAGGAGTAGCTGTTGTAGAAGGAATTATTTCAAGATCGGTAGGAGATAAGTTTTACTCTTCATAATCAGATTCGGAAGCCATTTGTTAGAAGGATTAGAAAGTGTAAGAGATTATTAGTGAGTATAAGATTGTATAAGAGAGTATTAGAGAGAAGTAGATGAGTTTTGGTGTGAGGAGAAGAAGTAAAATCCTCTATTTATAGAGGTAACCTTCTAGGCAAATGACCAAAAAACCATCACAAAATAGCCGTTTTTGACCGTTTTTAGGGGCAAAACGGTCAAAACAGCCAATATGACCGTTATGGCCTGGCCTGGCCGGCCCGGCCATAATGGTCACTTTCGTGACCGTTGGCGCCTGGCCGGGCCAGGCCGGTCCGGCCATAACAGTCACTTCCGTGACCGTTAGCACTGGGTCGGGCAGGCCGGTCCGGCCCGACCCGGACTTTGCCCGAACGATCACCCAGGGTGACCGTTGCGGCTGGGCCGGGCTCCGGGACCGGGCCGCCCGGCCCGGTTTTCTGTGCCCGGTCGGCACTGTACCTAGCCAGGCTCAGGCCGGTGGCCGTCGAGAAGGCCCGGGCCCGGGCACTGACCCGAGTCTGGCCCGGGTTTCCGAGCCGGGCCAGGGCTAGCGGGCTTTTTGGACAGCCCTAGGCTACAAGTATGGTCTTTTTTTGAATTTCTAAAAGTACAAAACTTGTTAGCTGATACCTAATCACACGTCATGTTTTATGTACTTAAAACCATATTTACCCTTTTAAGACCAAGTTTCAATATGACAAACTGATGATAAACTTATCAACTGGATATATTTCCGACAAAAGAGAAATAAAAATCATTTTAAACATTAATCTGCTGGTTTGTGAAGTTATTACAACAAATAATCGAGACCAAATAAAATTTCTCTGCGCATCATTCAAACGTTTCTTTAAAGTTAGTCTAAGTTCTAGAATTGTATAATAGTCAAAAAACCAAACTAGTTGATATCTTTTATCATCACTCTCCAAGTCTTTTTGTTTGAAGAAGAATGGCGCCCTTTATGAAACAAATCTTTTTAAGTCAATTACGACTCCATTTAAATTATCACGTGGTTTATTATCTTGACACAAATTTTGAATAAATTAGCCCCAAGCGGTCATAATACCAAAGTTGAATTACACAGATGACATATTTGGTTGTGTTTTGTTTAATTAAACTCAGACATATTTGGCTATGCATTTTAACCATACAAAGGCTCATATTTCCCACCTGACTCTTGGCTAGTGCACTGACGACATAATGCGTATCTACTCTGCCAGTTATGATCTGGATATGTTGTTGATCTAATCTATTAAAATCTAAATATGTGTCATATAAGTGGATATGTTGTTGATCTAATCTATTAAAATCTAAATATGTGTCATATAAGTGAAATGGTTTGATGGTAAACTTGGTCTTTGGAAACAAATCGGTTTTCATAGTTATTTTGAATGTAAACCTTGGTCTGAATATTTACATTCTGATAGATTGCATCTTTCACATTTTTGGAAGAGTATGTTAGTTAATGCTGACATTTTCTTATGCAGTACTCGAGTGGAGATTGGCAATGGAAATTATACTTTATTCCTGTTGGATAAATGGTTAGGTTCATTTACTCTTGCCTCATTATTTCCTTCTTTGTTCTCTTTCACATAATCTCCTTATGCTTGTGTGAGTAGTTTGAGGAAGTAGGAAAATGATTTGTGGAGATGGGAGATTCATTTTAGAAGGCAGTTGACGGGTGATTTGGTGTTGCAATATCTTAATTTGATGAATCTTGTCAATTCAGAGAATTTCTTGTATCAGGAAGATAAAAGAGAATGTATATGGGAGGCAAAAAAGATGTTTACTGTTAAGTCCTTTTATCATTTTCTTATTGATGGAGGAGTGAGATATGATTGTATGAATTTATGGGGCCTCCCTATTCCTTTAAAAGTTAAAGTCTTAGTTTGGTTGGCTTTAAGGGAGGGTTTGAATACTAAAGATGTGTTGAATAGAAAGGGTATTCATTTAGTGAAAACAAGTTGTTTCTGTTCAAAAAAAGATGAAGATCATGCGCATTTATTTCTTAACTGTGAGATTGTATACTCAATCTGGAGATCTATTCAATTCAAGTTGAAATCTGATAATGATTTTAGAATGAATTCTTTGAAAGAAGTATGACTATGCTGGAGTGGTGGTATTGGTGGAGATTCTAACTTGAAGAAGTTAGTGTTGATTTGTTCCCTGATCTGGTTTGTGTGGTAGGAACGCAATGATAAATTGTTTTCTAATAAACAGAAAGGATCTCTTCTCCTCCTGAATAAAATTGTGACTTATTCAACATTCTAGTTAGGTTCTAAAGAGATTTCTGCTTGAGCTGCTAGGTTACAGGAAAGAAGGAGGAAAAAAACTGCTGGGAGGATTGCTAATGATGGCACAGCTGATGGCGGGATGGCTGAGTTCTAGGTGATCCAGTTGGAATGAAGATTTCACAGGGTGTTTTTTGCTGTTTGGCTGATGGAAAGATAGTCTTTTTTTTTTGTTTTTTGCTGCTTTGCATAGCACTGGGTTATATACAGTATATCTGTTTGCTTTGTCGGTTTTTTTTACTCTTTTTGGGAGTTTATGCCTAGTGCTTTGGACATGGGTGTGTTGATTGGCTTTGTAGGTTTTTGGTTTAAACAATAGTACATGCTCTTTGGTTGGGAGTATGTTCTATTTTTTGTAACAACCAGTTATCTTAATTTAGCTAGCTGGAATACCTTTGTGGTATTCCATCCTTTTTCTCAAAAAAAAAGTGACTACTAACTAAGAACGTATAGTAACACACCAAATCTATTTGCTCTTAAGAATTATAGGGAAATTATAAGCATTCTTTAATGTTTCTTTATTTTAATGATTTGTTATGTAGTAGCCAAAGCAAGTTTTTTCCGGAAACCACATTACACCTTCAGCTATTGTAGGTAGAACTACGCGCATTTGATAATGCGGTGGACCTCCAACACTTCATGATTCAGCCTTGAACATTTTTTTACACGGTATGAAGGATATCCACGCAAAGAACAAATATACTAGGAGAACATCCATTAGATAAATCAAAATGAAGTTTATCTTCAATGTACAAGCTTCCGGCTTTCATTGCAGAACCTAGAACATTTTTCTCATCAAAATCATGAGCCAAGTCTTCGCACAGTTTAAACTCATGCAGTCAAAAAAGATGTCCTCAAATTTTACCGGTCAAAAACACAATAAAATTCAAAATCAAGCTAATACATTTCCTACGATAGCAATTTTAGCTAATATCATATAATCTTGTCTCATTGCTAGTTTTGTTCTTCATCAAATGAGCATCCCCTAGCAACCTGCAATTCATGAAATCTTCCTGCAGGTTGTAGAAAACAAAAAAGTAATAGATGATTGATTGTCAAATATATGATGAAAAAGGATCAAAACTTAACTGATTATGATGTGATACAGGACAGAGGGTCTATCGGAATCAGCGATCTAAATTGAATAACGCACCGTTTCGCCAAAATTCATGATCTTCGGCAGGAAACTAATTTAAAATAATTAACGTGACAGGTGGATTTTAACAAGATTTGCAACGATAATCATGACTAATTCCAATCTCGATCAATTTAATCGTAGTATTCATTATCATTTCGCAAGTTCTACAATCAACATTAAACTTTAACAGTCACATGTTCAGTTCCTCTCAACTCACAAGTATAATTTAAGAAGTGAAATATATGATAAGAATTTAGAGATGAACTAATCAAGCAATTAACTAATAAAGTGAAATTAGCAAAAAAATACTGAGTGAAATTGATACCATCAACGGACTGAAAACCAGATCCTATTGAGTTGGAATTGTGAACGTGGTGGGGGGGGGGGGGGTGCACCACGTGAATAAAGTGGCTGCGGAATTCATTTCCGCGTGAAGAAAAGAAAACCCAAACCTGAGGCCCACCTGATATCATCAGCTATATATATAGCTTGATGTTTTTCCTAGGTTTTGTAGGCAAGGAATTGTTTGTGCGGCTGCAGAGAAAAAAACAAAATGCGGCTATGCTTGGACGTGCAAGAGCAGTGCAAAAGAGAACCACGGTTGTTTTTTTTTCTTTCGGCGGCGTGCAATCAGCAGAGGGGTGCAAGCAGCAGAGGAAGAAAATTGCCATCCCTTCTTAGAGTTTGAGCAGTCCCCTTTTTAGGGTTTTGTGCATCCCTTTTAGAGAGTATTTGTGTGAGAGATCTGAGAGTTTGTGTGAGGGTTTAAATTATAAGATTGTAAACCCTAGTTGTATTCTCTCACTCTAATAGTAGATCTCCCCCCTCCTTGCCTCATGGACGTAGATGATTTGCCGAACCACGTTAAATTTGTGTTCTTGTCGTGATTTGTATAGCTTATAAGTTCCCTCGATAAGTCGGTCCTAAAACTGATGAGAGGAAGAGCTGATATCTCACTTTGTTGAGCTATTTTGCTTTCGGTTCTTGTTTCCTTTGTGAAATAGGATTTTCGTTGTGATCTAATCTCTTGTTGTGCACCTTACACACCGAAGGTGCTGTCAAAATTTTCGCTACGCACAACAAGTGGTATCAGAGATCCGGATTGGATTTGGGAGCTTTTCGAAGGATTCGCTGTTGGATTCTTATTTGAAGAGTTAGATCTACAACATGGGTGAAACAAGCACATCGGGATCGTCTCTTACGAAGACGATACATAGTTTGAGCATAATAACATGAAGATTGATGTTCCAAAGTTCGACGACAAGATCAATTTTGGATTGTGGAGGTGTCAAGTGATGGACGTCTTGGATGCACAGAATTTGGAGAAGACTCTTGAGTTGTAAGAGATACCTACTGATATGGAAGAAAAGGTTTGGAAGAAGATGAATAGTAGGACGTGTGGAGTTATTCAGTCATGCTTGACGCTGTATCTTATTTATGATGTGATGAACGAGACGTCAGCGAAGAAGATGTGGGAAACACTTAATTAAAAGTATCTTACTAAGAGCATTGAGAATCAGCTTCACTTGAAGAAGAGGTTTTACCAGTTCAAGATGAAAAGGGGAGTTTCCATCAGGGAGTATGTTAACGACTCACGAAGCTACTTTCAGACATAGCCAATATGGATATCATGGTTGAGGATGAAGACAAGGCGATGCTACTTTTGTGTTCGTTGCCTGAGGATGATTATGGTACCTTTTTTCTCACTATGATTAATGGAAGAACTACTGTTAGCTATAAGGAGATGATCTCAGCGTTGGTGAATTATAAGTTGAGGAAGAGTGTTGATGAGTCCTCCGAGAAGGCATCGGGAGATGCATTAGTAGTTCAAGGTCGTGGTTCAAACTGAAACAGGATGTTGTAGTCTAGAGGCACACATCGTGGGATTCGTAGGAATCAGTGTGCTTTTTGTAAAGAGGATGGACATTGGAAAGCTGAATGCTCAAAGTTAGATCGAGCTGAGAAGCATAAGGGGAAATCTGTACAAGCTTCAGAGGTAAATATTGTCAAGACTAGTGGCAACAATTCAGATTTGGATTCTTCTGGCTATTCGTTATCCGCACTACCATCAGTTTGTGATGCCGACTCTACGGAGTGGATGTTAAATTTGGGTGCTTCTTACCATGTTTGCCCTAGGAAGGATTTGTTCTCTAGCTTTCAGGAGTTAGAAAGAGAGGATGCCATGCTCATGGGTAATTCATACGCATGCTCTATTAGTGGTATTGGTACTGTTCGGATTAGGATGAGTGACGGGATGATGCGAGAGTTGGATGATGTAAGGTTCGTTCCACAATTAAAGATGAACATCATTTCACTTGGAGCTTTGGAGGTAGCAGGCTATAGCGTGACCTTGGTGGATGCACGCTTGAAGGTCACATTAGGGTCTTTGATTGTGATGAAGGGCGTTAGAAGGAGTAATTTGTATTATTTGCTTGGAAGCATGGCGATTGATAGGGAGCTGATGACTTCATCAGATTCGGCTTGACTGTGGTATTGTTTGATGCTGGGTTATTTGATTGGTAATGCTATGCATAGGTTATTGAGGAGTGCTTTGACTTGCAGTTTGAAGTCCTGTGAACCCATTGGTATGAGCAAGAAGACCAATGTGGAGTTTGGCACTTCTATCCATCATTCAAGGGGTCTTCTGAGGGGTGTTCATTCAAGCATTCAGGGGCCTTCCAAGGGAGCATCATTGGAAGGTAATAGATATGTAGTTTTCGTAGTTAGGGATTGTTCTAGACATTAGTGGGTTGTAACTAAGTCCCGTTGGTGTGAAGTCCTAGAAGCTCGTAACAGATGGAAGAAGTGTGTTGGTAGAAAGGTAATCCGACGTTCAGATTATGGTAGGGGTTCTTTTTTGTGTTTATCCCGAGCTCACGGTAGTAGGAGACACTTTATTGGTGTGGAAACTTTGAGGCGACGAGGCGAGTTGGTAGATTTGGGAAGCTATTCCTTGATAGAGGAGGATCAGTGTTTGATGTCGAGCATTGGCATTGGTGTGCGGGCTACGACATGTTTAGGCCATCTTATATATAGGTTGCCGATTGTTGTATGTAGAGATATGGGATTTGGTGGAGATGCTTTAGATTTTGGGTTACATCGGATGTTTGGCTACCCAGCACTTGGTCACATCGTGGATGTGAGATTTGATCTGATAGCATATTTGAGATTCAGAGGCATGTTTGATTATCAGGTATTGGCTTTTGACTTTGTTCTGAGAAGGTATGTCACATTTGACTCTCGACGGATGGAGAATGGTGATCAGATCTTTGGGACATCGCAGCTGGTAGAGAGTGATGCTACTCTACGTTGGGTGGAGACTCCAGATCATACTACATCGTTTGGGATTCTAGCTGATGTGACATAGATTGGAATCATGTTGTCTTGGATGCAGATGATATGTTGATTGTTTCGCGTGTAGCTGATAGATATAGTCTGGATATGGCTATTGGTTCATCTCAGGTGGAGGTGTTTGGATTGCTTTAGTTTGGGGCCATTAGAGGTGCTATCATCCGTAGACTTGATCGTGATGTTGAAGAAGGGTTACAAACTCTTCTAGTGGATTGAGGCCTTTGGAGGCCATTGGATGAACTATGTGAGGCTTGATTCATTGGGCAAGAGGATACGTAGGCAGTCTTTATGATGCAACCGGTTTGGATTACTTGATTTTGATAGGGGTAAGATTGTTTGGACTCTCGTTTTGGTTCTCAACTTGTTGTGGATTGAGTCCATTGTCGTGAATTATTTTACGGCGTAATGGACACAACAAATGGGATATTTGGATGCTTTGGTGTCAGCTCAGTTTTGGGAAAACTTCACCGAGGTGGAGAATTGTGAGCATGGGGGGGGGGGGGCACCATGTGAATAAAGTGGCTGCGGAATTCATTTCAGCGTGAAGAGAAGAAAACCCAAACCTAAGGCCCACCCGATATCATTAGCTATATATATAGCTTGATGTTTTTCCTAGGTTTTGTAGGCAAGGAATTGTTTGTGCGGCTGTAGAGAAAAAAAACAAAAGGCGGCTGTGCTTGGGCGTGCAAGAGCAGTGCAAAGGAGAACCACAATTGTTTTTTTCTTTCACCGGCGTGCAATCAGCAGAGGGGTGCAAGCAGGAGAGGAAGAAAATCGCCATCCCTTCCTAGAGTTTGAGCATTCCCTTTTTTAGGGTTTTGTGCATCCCTTTGAGAGAGTATTTGTGTGAGGGATCTGAGAGTTTGTGTGAGGGTTTAAATTATGAGATTGTAAACCCTAGTTGTATTCTCTCCCTCTAATAGTAGATTTCCTCCCTCCTTGCCCTGTGGACGTAGGTGATTTGCCGAATCATGTTAAATTTGTGTTCTTGCCGTAATTTGTATAGCTTATAGGTTCCCTTGACAAGTCAGTCCTAGAACTGATGAGAGGAAGAGCTGATATCTCACTTTGTTGAGTTATTTGCTTTCGGTTCTTGTTTTCTTTGTGAAACAAGATTTCCATTATCATCTACTCTCTTGCTGTGCACCTTGCGCACCGGAGGTGCTACCGAAATTTTCGCTGCGCACAACAGGAATCGGGTCTGATCAAACAACCAGATCTGAAGTCCCCTTTTTTGCATTGTCTTCGAACTGAGGAAAAGATATGACGACGACTGCTCGAGGATGACAAACGGTGGTGACTTTTGGTAGTTGAGAGAGGGCGGCGGTTGTTCTGATGCAGCCACTGGAGGACGTGTAGGGCGTTGAGACGAGAACATGGCGTCGGTAGTAGAGGAAGGCACTTGTCCTCAGGATGACTAAGGATGGCGACGAGGTGATCGAAGGCATGACTAGAGAAGGAGAAGAGAAAGGGGGGTTTTGGTTGTTTGGATCTGGAGGGAGAGGAGGACAAACGGTTGTAGGGAGGCGGGACTAGAGTCGGTACTGGATGTCGATGGATGCAGGGGAGGTGGGGCTGATGACGTTTACTAGAGAAGAGAAGATCTAGCGATGTTGGTGGCAATTATGGATGAAGGGAGGGTTTTGGGCACGGCTGGGGAGGATGAAAACAGGGGCTGGCGGCTGGCGGTTGTTGAAGGGGAGTCAGAGACGGGGAGAAGTAGGGGAGGTTGGTGGCTTTTGGAGGTGGTGAAGGAGAAGGCAAAGGATCTGTTGGAGGCGTGGAGGTGGGTTGTGGTGGTATAGGAGAGGAACAGGAGGGGGGTTGCTATTTAGGTGGGTGAGAACCATGGATGAAACAATTGGGGGGGGGGGGTTATGGCGGCTGAGGAAGAAGAAAGAAAAGAAGAACAAGAGAAAAGCCCTAGGTTTCACACCCTTATAGTTTCACACTAGTAATTAGGCTAACACCATTTTTTCATTCAATTTCATTCTTCAATAATTCTCAAGTCTCATACAACCTTATTTATAAGGAAAACTACTACATGCACACATCGTGCAAACAAAATGGAAACAAATAAAAATCCCTCAAGTTACTCAACTACCAAATTAAAACCCAATTCGAAATTCAAATCTAAACTACTAGAATTAAATTACAATTCAAAAATTCAAATTTTAAAATAGGAAAATTGCTATTTCTTGTCTTCATCATTCTCCCCGGGTAGGAGAAAACTCGACTCTGTCGAGTTAGCTGCAGAAGCTTGTCATCCTCAATATAATTTTCCTGCATCTTAACCTGTCATTAGTTACTTTTCTGCATCTCAAATTATTAGCTAAATTACATTGTAAATTCACCATTTAAAATATTATCAAAATTCACTGTTGTATGGGTGTATATATAGAAGTGGGATAAAGTGAAAGAACTCTTAGAAATAATAAGCTAGGGTCAGGCTTATATCAGTGGACTGCCAAATAACATTGTGAACTGATTAATCACTCAACATTGAAAATAGAATTATGACCAAATCGAAAATAAATGTTGCCATTAATTATTTCAAGAGTTGAAAAAGGTCATAAATATCATGTCAAATCTTAAACAACTATAAAATAAACTGTATTGGACAAGTCCAAACCATCTCAAATATCATCATTAATAATTTTAAATTATTTCCTGACTTTATATCATACATTTCGGTTAACAATGTATTTATTCAAATTAGATCACCGATTCCCTAATGCAACTCGAAACAAATGATGCAAATCAACTCAACTACTATGTATGAAATGCAAACTCAAACAATACAATCAATGGTACATGTAAACTCAACGAAGTGTCTAAGATGCATGACGTCCTCTATCAAATAGAATAATTAGGCGTTCCTTCGTTAATATGAATAACAAATTTCCTATTCTAGTAGTGATAGTGAGGAACATGCAAACAAATGTATGATGGATGGGTGTTTTTGTGCGCGTAACATGAGAGAGAAAGGAAAAGAAAACACTCGTGCTCAAACTTGTATCCCTAATCACTATATATTCCCAAAATGGATCAGTGTATGTGGGAGTGACGGTCAGGATAATGCATGGAGGTTTGGTATCTAATATGGTAGTTATTTCACTATGCTCAGTTTTGGATTCAACTTCCATACAGATATCTGAGTGACTCACCTTAGGAACCAAATCAGGAATGGGTTGGGTGTCATATTTGCCCCCGAGGACTTCGTGGGGAACATCAACAACGTTTCTAATCACTGGAGTGAGTTCAGGACGTGTTAGAGTTTCAATTTCAAGAAAAACTTCAGGGATAACATCAGTAAACTCTGTGATCAAAGGGGTAGTTTGGGAAATAATCGAAGTGTTGTTATTGCATGAAAGTTCAATCAACTCCACAATTACATTGGTAGTTTTAGAAAAAACAGAAGTGCATGGTTTTTTTAATTTTACTTTCTCGGATTTCATTATCAGAGTTAGATTCTGTCAAGTTTATAGCTTGGTTAACGGGTTCCTCAATAATAGATTTTGATTTTGTTATAGGTGGCTTATTAATTCTATCCCTAAATGGGGTCGTGCAGATGGTAGCAACGTGCCCATATCCTTGATAATTGTAACACTGAATTATTAGGCTAAGTTTAGAGAAATCTCTCTTTGATTCCTTGCCCTTGGGATCAACTCTAGACTGGGAAGAACTAGGGTTAAATCGGCTCGGAGGCTGACTAGAGGTAGGGGCACGGGAAGACTGAGAGGAATGAGTTTGAAAATCCTGACTCCTATGAGATTGGTGGAATTTGGCTTCATTTAGATCTTGAACTAAGGTGTAAGCTCTCTCAAGGATGTCTACTCCTTGAGCAAAGAGTTCGGTTTGGAGGTCACATCTCAATCCAGCTCTAAACTTTGATAAGACTTTCATTAGTGCCTCTTTCTCAATTGTGTTGCATCGAGTAAATAATTCGTTAAATTGAGCAACATACTCTTTTGTGGATTTGGTTCCCTGAGTAAGACAATGCCTGTCTAGCAATCTATGATAAAACAATGGTGGGAGATATTTTTATTTAAGTTCGTCGGCCATTTCTCACCAAGTAAAAATTGGTAATTCACCCCTAAGATACCTTAACATTTTGAGGTTAGACCAATATTGGCAGGCAGGTCCGGTGAGTTCCATTACTACGAACTTAACTTTCTGGGATTTCGTCAGGGCGTACCAGTCAAAGTATCGATCCATGTTCTTCAGCCAGTCCAAGAAAGATTCTAGGTCAAACTTACCATCAAAGGTTGATGGATCAGATACAGGTTGAGGTGGGGGTCGAAGAATGATGTGCTTATGACCTTGACCTTGTGGAGGTGAAGTTGCAACACACACTTTTCCTAGTTTAGCACGCGTCTCGTTGGTTGCATTTTGGAAATTTTCTATGGTACTATCAAATTGTGCTACTAGTTCATCGAATTTTTTAAGGACTTCAGGAGACATGCTGGACTCACTAGTTGATACACTTGACTCACCTAATCGATAGGGTAGATTTGTGTGTGAATAGTATGCATTGACAACTAAATGAGATGAATGATAAATTTTTTTATAACAAATTAAAAGACTCAATTAAACTAATCAAAAAAGAAAAAATAAATTCCTAACATAGAACCATACTCTGATACCAAAAATAATGCGATACAGGACATGGGGTCTATCAGAATCAGTGATCTAAATCGAATAACACACTGTTTCACCAAAATTAATGATCTTCAGTAGGAAATTAATTTAAAATAATTGACGTGATAGATGGATTTTAACAAGATTTGCAATGATAATCATGACTAATTCCAATCTCGATCAATTTAATCGTAGTATTCATTATCATTTCACAAGTTCTATAATCAATATTAAACTTTAACAGTCACATGTTCAGTTACTCTCAACTCACAAGTATAATTGAAGTAGTGAAATATATGATAAGAATTTAGAGGTGAACTAATCATGCAATTAACTAATAAAGTGAAATTAGCAAAAAAATACTGAGTGAAATTGATACCATTGACGGACTGAAAATTAGATCCTATTGAGTTGGAATTGGGTCTGATCAAACAACCAGATCTGAAGTCCCCTTTTTGCGTTGTCTTTGAACTAAGGAAAAGAGATGATGACGACTGCTTGAGGGCGACAAACGATGACGGCTTTTGGTGGCTGAGAGAGGGCGGTGGTTGTTCGGATGCAGCCACTAGAGGACGCGTCGGGACGAGAACGTGATGTCGGTGTTAGAGGAAGGCACTGGTCCTCGGGATGACTGAGGATGGCGACGAGGTGCTCAAAGACATGACTAGAGAAGGAGAAGAGCAAGGGGGTTTTGGTTGTTCGGATCTGGAGGGAGAGAAGGACAAATGGCTGTAGAGATGAGGGACTAGAGCTAGTGCTGGAGTCGGCAAATGCAGGGGGAGGTGGGGCTGATGACGTTTACTAGAGGAGAGAAGATCTGGCGATGTTGGCGGCGATTGTGGATGAAGGGAGGGTTGGACGTGGCTGGGGAGGATAAAAACAGGGGCTGGTGGCTGCTGGTTGTTGAAGGGGAGTCGGAGACAGGGAGAAGCAGGGGAGGTTGGTGGCTTTTGGAGGAGGTAAAGGAGAAGGCAGAGTATCTGTTGGAGGCGTGGAGGCGGGTTGTGGTGGTGTAGGAGAGGAACAGGAGGGGGTTGCTATTTGGGCGGGTGAGAACCATGGATGAAACAATGGGGGGTGTTATGGCAGCTGAGGAAGAAGAAAGAAAAGAAGAACAGGAGAAAAGTCCTAGGTTTCACACCCTTACGGTTTCACACCCTTACGGTTTCACACCAGTAATTAGGCTAACACCATTTTTTCATTCAATTTCATTCTTCAATAATTGTCAAGTCTCATACAACCTTATTTATAAGGAAAACTACTACATGCACACATCGTGCAAACAAAATGGAAACAAATAAAAATCCCTCAAATCACTCAACTACCAATTTAAAACCCAATTTGAAATTCAAATCTAAACTACTAAAATTAAATTACAATTCAAAATTTCAAAAATTCAAAAAAGAAAAATTTATCACGCCTCGCTTTCCAAAATATTAGGGAATCAGAACATGAACAAGCTCGCGACGTATTAGATCAAGGAGAATAAATAAAAATAAATATTTATTCCCAACCTAATACACTAAGCGTCAAACAATATACAATGACAAGTCATAGGTCCCCGATCACAATTAGCATGAATATAATAAACAACATAGAATAAAAAATGTCATATCATAAATTGTTAACATCTGAGACATAAAGTTTGGGTCGAACGTGCCCTTATTACAAAACAGTCCAATAAAATGCTAAAGAGATACAAAGATACATCGATCAACGGAAATAGAAAGAACTATAAAAGTAAACTGAGACCATCAACTAATAAAAGAAAAGACTAGGCTTCGACTTCTTCTTCTTCTCTGTCTACAAAGCACTCCTGCTGAGAATACCCGGGCTCTGGCGTGTCTCCA
Source organism: Asparagus kiusianus (assembly GCA_022839385.1). Taxonomy (NCBI): domain Eukaryota; kingdom Viridiplantae; phylum Streptophyta; class Magnoliopsida; order Asparagales; family Asparagaceae; genus Asparagus; species Asparagus kiusianus. Next base: position 190,018 of record BQKN01063916.1, read on the forward strand.
AGCTAGACCTATCCATCCTCTAAGTCTAACATACACCAGAGAAAAAAAGGTGTACATCAGCGTACATGGCACATGACAAGACCAAACAAAAGAAAAGAACAGTCGAACGACCAAGGCAATAACAGATGCAATAACAGTAATGATAATAGATGTGTGACCAATGCGATAATAGAAATAGAAATAGAAACATGTGCTGTTAGTAACAACGATAGAGGCATGCAACTGGAATACTAACAATCTAAACATGATCCACTAGTAGAGTATAACAATCATAAGGAGCTAACATCATTAAGTGACAACCTATATAATATGATAAAAAGGAAAGCTATAATTCTAGATATCAACAAAGTCCACCATAAGACACGCAAGCATATTATTCTTATTTTACATGGTATTTGAATTGGAGAAGAATATATTCATGTATATAATCGGGTCCCCGTAAACCTGTCCGGGGGCCGCGCCTTCAAGTCAAGTATTGGCCCTCTGGCCCATGTATGTTAAAACTCATGATATCAGGAAAACGCATGTGCTCGTTTATATACATGCTATATGTTCCGTCCAATTCTCCTTTATAAACCCCATGTTTGTCTATTTATTTAAGTGACTGTACATGAAATATTATGCACTAACCACAGAGTTACCGTGGAATGATTTCTGTAAAACTATAAAAATAACCATAACCTAACACGTTCGATGAAGAGTGCATCGTCTAGTCAATACTATAATGGTAATAGTCAAGGAAACCTCATGCCGGGATATCGATATCAAGGGAACTCGGAACTCCTCACATCAGGATATCAATGTCGAGTGAATACAGCCATGTTTTGAAGCACATTTATAAATCATACTTTTAACAGGAGCTGTCTTCATGTACAGTCTCTCCTATTGGATAACAACTAGGTGATAAAGCAATAAGCTTCCATATAGTAATCGCTAAACAATCCATGCAGGTAATCATAATATATACACTACAACTAATCATATTACAGTCTAATCTAATTAATTAACTCATAATAGATCTAGAAATTGAATGACGAGTCAATAAGTAATGAGATCTTGCCTATGAGTGTCGTTGGAATGTCTCAGTGCTTCGACAGGCTCGCTAGCAGCTAGAAGGTGGTGGTTCTGCAACTGGATTTGCATTGGCATTTTGTCAAACAAGTGGTGTACGATGGAGGCGCTGGTTGGCGATGAGCTCGGGAGGCGACGGCGGGTCATGGCGGAGCAGCGATGAAGGCGATAACGGTGGACGATGAGGACTGGTTGGCGACGGCTTGACGACGATGGAGGAGCTCGGGGAGCTAGATGACAAGGAGGAGGAGGGCAAGCACGACGAAGAGGGTAGCGGCGTCATTGCTGAAGAAGACCGAGTCGGTGTCAATGCTGATGGCGCCGAGGTGGGCGAATCTAGTCGGATCTAAATGGCAGATAACGAGGCTGATGCCGAGGCAGTCGGTTGGAGTGAAGGGGATGACAAGGAGAGAGAGGGAAGAGGGGCTGTTTGGGGGTGGCTGTCAGTGGATCCGAGGGAGCAGGCGTTGAATCTGGAGGTGGGGAGGACAGTTGCTGACTGGAGTTGGAGGACCGTCGACTATGGAGATCTGGGCCGAGGTGTGGCTGTCAGAGTAGGGGTGGTGAAGGGGATGGCGTTGGTGGCCGAAGGTGGAGAGGAGGGCAGTGATTCAGGAGGGTGAGGCGGTAGCTGGAGGTGGGTGGAATGCGGCTGAGTTTGAGAGGAGAGTAGGTCGGCTTCTTGGCGTTGGGTAGAACTCGGTTGAGAATGAGAGAGAGAAAGAGAGAGAAGCGTAGAGGAGAGAGAAGCGTAGAGGAGAGAGAGAGAACAATGGAGTGTGGAAGCTTCACGTGAAAAAGAAGAAGAGAGAAAAATGAAATATATACATATGTGTGTGTGTGTGTTTGTAGATTAGGGTTACTGTTAGGGTTTATAAAAAAATACACTAAAAATATGGAAAAAAATACAAAAAATACAGGAAAAATACTAGGGAGTGGAATAGGCTAAAAAATCAATATAAGATAATCGATAACAATAATAATAATTAATATTCAAATATTAATTTAAAAGACTTTACTGTAACAATTTAATTTATAATAGCAAAATTATTAAAATAAATATAATCTAGATTTTTAAATCAAGAATTTTTTTGAAAATCGGGAATAATATAAATACTCTTTAGCAAGAATAAAATTTTATATTTAAATACTAGGAAAATTTATTTAAACCAATATCAAAAATTTATGGCCATTATATTCTACCCCCCTTCAAACAAATTGCGTCCTTGGAATTAATAAGAAAAAACCCAAAGACAGAGATATGGAAAGAGAGACTCAACTCAATGCATATAGAAAAGAATTAAAAATAAATTGCATATCCATAAGTAGAGAATGAGAATAACACAAGTCAAAATGCAGACATACAAACACTAAGTTATCATAATATAAATATATAGTTCTTATAATAAAAACACTAGAGATATATGAATATTAATATACAATTCACTATAATAAATCACAAAGTTATCACCATAGACACAAAATGATATTTAATCATATAAAGTAAATATAAAATATTTACAACACTCATATAGAAAAGTAATAAAAATATTCTATACAAAGCATCATTTAGATATAATGTTCTATAAATAAAGAAAATGAGAAAAATGTGAATGTAAATTCACATATTGTATATGTAAGGCATGAAACATGTTATGAGAATGCATTAGACATCAATATCAAATATAAGTTATATGGGAAAGTCAAATACAAAGTCAAACAAGTAGAATATGATGATAACAGTTAATAGTAAAAGGTATATAGTATAAATCAATAATGTATAGTTAGAGGAGATAAAATAAGCAGCAATAATAATAAAGCAAAAGTATAAAAAGAAAGTAAATCATCAATGGAATATATATAACATAAGGTCACAAGAAAGTCTGGTATGTAGTATAAATAATAAGAATAATGTAAATATAACATAAAGAGAGTGAATATATATTGAAAAAGGATTACATAGGTATAAAGAAGCATGTATATAGTAAATAAAATAGTTGATATGTATCAAATTATAAAATAACACAACATCTAGGCATAGGCAAAAATATAAGTATCAGTCAAACATAGGATAATAGCAAAGAAGTCAACAACAAATATAAAATCAAAGAAAAATATAATATCAACATGATATTATTTATATAGTATCATAAGATAACACATCACCATGTTAAAACATAATCAATAACACAAAATTAGAAAAATATAACAAATATATAACATACAAAAATATGATATGAAATATAAATACATAATTCAAACAATTATCAATCACTAGAATATATGATAAAGCATATCAACTCAACAATATAAGTAATTAAAAAAGAGCATAAAGAAGATAAAAGACCAAACAACCTCAACAAACTATAAATCGGTCATATGTAATCAGATAATACACATACTAAAACATAAAAATATAAAAATACAATACAAATAACAGATGAATCAGATACAAGCAAAAGCAAAAGAAACATTTGAAGAGTATGTAAGCAAAACAAAATAGCAAAGAATCAAACATACATATACTTTAGATAAACACAATAGACAACATACATGAAAATAATAAAAATCAAACCATAATAGAAATATCATACAATTAGTTAGTAGAATAGACATTCAAGATATATAAAAAATATAATTATTAACAAAACACGTGAATGCAATCAACAAATCACATTTAACCAAATAAGACATATAAGGCACCAAATCTGAAAAAATAAAATTTTTAATTATGTTAAAAAAATTCAAAGATAGTATTATAGCAACATATGTTTAAAGCAGTCAAAAACATAAACACACGTAAAAAAACATAGATATAATAATAAAAAATAGCATACAGTAATGGTAGAACATGATGATAAATTCAATAAAAATAGTTGTAGTTATAATCGATAATTTTTGAGAGCATATGGCATTAAATAATTAACATACGAGGCACAATACTAAATCAATATTAAACATGTTTATATAATATAGCAAATAAAATCATCATATATAATAGCCGCTAAAAATAAAAACACATACATAATAATAAGCATATAAAAGTCTGAATACTCATAATACTAATTATGCTAACAAGATAAATTATGATGGAAATAGTCATAAAATATTATATGATAAAATCGACATAAGCGGAAACAAGTGATTCAAAATAGGCATTTTGTATAAAATATAATAAGGGCATAATTATATATATATATATAT
>BQKN01063916.1:194392-220383 GCA_022839385.1 Asparagus kiusianus
TATATATATATATATATATATATATATATATATTCGACAATAATATAATAAATCAAAAATTATAGTAATATTAACAAGGTAAAATAATAAATATAAATAAGAAATAATAATAATTATTATTACTATATAAAATCAATTCAGATATAGCAATATATGGCATAATAGTCAGAATCACATAAATATAATCAACATAAATATACATAAATAAAGATGTATTATACATAAAACATGAACTATGAAAGATAAAATAGATTTATAAACAAATAAAAACATAAGAAGAGCATAAATTTGTGTAATAAAAACACTGATATATTATTAATAAATATACAATGAATGATTGATGAACGTGTGAACATAATCACTGATAATATATGAAACAGAACATGACTAGACAATGTTGATACTAAAAACAATAAATGACTATAAATTAATAAAAATATATATCGTAAATATAAGAATATACATTAATACACTATAATGAAAAGAGAATAGTAAATATAAAAGAATGAAAAAATAAAACACAACACAAGTAAACAAAAATAATGAATAGAGAATAAACAACAAACAATGGCACAAAAAGACATAAAAATCTAAAAACACTATAAAATAAACACTAAAAATAATATGCGTATACCATGAATATTGTCGATATGACAAGATAATACATATCGAAAATGAAGTAACAACAACAAATATGCAATTGCACTATTAATAAACCATGAGTAAATACCATGCATTCTCACAAACGCTGTTTAGAATTATCTTTATATTAGTTATAAAAGAATAATAACTAATATAACAAAATAATTATATAATTAGTAAATCAACTCTAAACTTAACAATATGAATAATTGCTTGAATATAAAAATAAAAATACATTGATCTTAGAATTAACAAACCAATATGAACATACTAAAACAACCTAAACAAGAAAAAAACTTACTGAATAGAAAACTATGTACTGAAAATATTGTGAGTTGGAAAAATAAAGAGTAAGAATGTAATGCATATGTAGCATACTAAAATCATGAACTTATTAAAGTATATCACAAAACATGAACACTATAAAATAATCTAGAACTTAAGTAAATGATAGATGATATAACAGAAAACACAAACATACATAATTTAGATATGCAAAAATATTTAAACACAAGAAAATAATTTGAATATCAGATATACTATGTGATGTATATATAAAATCTAGAGTAATGCGAAACACTTAATGAACATGATTTGAACAATAGAAAATGTATAAGTAATGATTTTCTATGTTACTTATACATTTTTAATGAAAAATATACAATATAACACTGTGTGTGATACATAAAATAATATAATAAATAATACAGAAATTAATATAATCAAACGATACACGAGTCAAATCAAAGAAAATATAGTATAAAAATAATAACACATAAAATAAGGACCGGTACGAGGAAAGAGAAGTTATAAGAAGAGAGTGTAGTTAGGAAGTGACAAGACAAGAAACAGTGGGAAGATCCGGAGTCAAAAGTAATAAGGTAGGGACTAAGACATAATTTGTCGAGATGATAAAATAAGGGCTAACTATAGTCTTACGGATGATATATGATATACGTCTAAGTTGTCAATTATATTCTTGCAGGTAGGAACTCAGGACTGTGACTTACATAGGCCACTCAAAAAACCTATCATTCCCCGCTTCCCAAAATACTAGGAAATCAGAACGTGAACAAGCCCGTGACGTATTAGATTTAGGAGAATAAATAAAAATAAATATTTCTTCTCAACCAAATATGCCAAGCGTCAAATAATATAAAATGCGAAGTCGCAGGTTCCCGATCACAATTAGCAAGAATATAATAAATAGCTCAGAATAAAGAAATATCATATCACAAATGAAATAATATCTGAGACATAAAGTTTGGGTGAAACGTGCCCTTATTGCAGAACATTCTAACAAAATACTGAAGAGACACAAAGATACATCGATCAACGGAAATAGAAAGAACTATAATAGAAAACTGAGACCATCAACTAATAAAAGAAAAGACTAGGCTTCGGATTCTTCTTCTACTATGTCTGTGAAGCACTCCTACGGAGAATACTCAGGTCCTAGCATGTCTCCAAGCTGGACCTATCCGTCCTCTAAGTCTGACGTAGACCAGAAAAAAACAGGTGTACGTCAGCGTATATGACACACGACAAGATCCCACAAAAGAAAAGAGCAGTCGAACGACCAAGGCAATAACAGATGCAATATTAGTAATGATGATAGAAGCGTGACCAATACGATGACAGAAATAGAAATGGAAACATCTGATGCTAGTAACAATGATAGACGCATGCAATTGGAATACTAACAATCTAGACATGATCCACTAGTATAGTATAACAATCATAAGGAGCCAACATCTTTAAGTGATAACCTATATAATGCGACAAAAAGGAAAGCTATAATTCTAGATATCAACAAAGTCTACCATAAGACACATAAACGCATTATTCTTATTTTACATATTATTTGAATTGGGGAAGAATATCTTTATGCATATAATCGGGTCCCCGTAAACCAGTCCGGGGGCCGTGCCTTCAAGTTAAGTATTGGCCCTCTGACCCATGTATTAAAAACTCATGATAACATGAAAGCACATTTGCCCGTTTATATACATGCTATATGCTCCGTCCAATCCTCCTTTATAAACCCCATAATTGTCAGTTTAATTTAAGTGACTGTATATGAAATATTGTACACTAACTACAGAGTTACCGTGGAACGACTTCTGTAAAACTAGAAAAATAACTATGATCCATAACATGTCCCATCAAGAGTACATTATCTATCCAATGTTATAATAGTAATAGTTAAGGAAACCTCATACAGGAATATTGATATCAAGGGAACTCGGAACTCCTCACATCGGGATATCGATGTCGAGTGAGTATAGCCATGCTTTGAAGCACGTTTATAAACCATACGTTTAACATGAGTCATCTTCATATATAGTCTCTCCTATTAGATAACAACTAGGTGATAAAGTAACAAGCTTCCATATAGCCATTGGCCAAACAATCAATGCAAGTAATCACAATATATAGTCTAATCTAATTAATTACCTCATAACAAATCTAGAAATTGAATGACGAGTCAATATATATTTGGATCTTGCCTACAAGTGTTGTTGGAATGTCTTAGCGCTTCGACGGGCTCGCAGGCGGCTAGAAGGTGGCGGTTCTGCAACTGGATTTGCGTTGGCATATAGTCAAACAGGTGGCGTACGATGGAGGCGCTGGTTAGCGACGAGCTCGGGAGGCGACCGTGGGTCATGGTGGAGCAGGGAGGAAGGCGACAATGGTGGGTGATGATGTCTGGTTGGCGACGGCTTGACAGCGATGGAGGAGGAGCTCGGGGAGCTAGATGACGCGTAGGAGGAGGGCAAGCACGACGAAGAGGGTAGCGGTGCCGCTGGTGAGGAAGACCGAGCCAGCTGTAGGTAGGAAAAATTGCAATGAAGAGAATGAAAGAAAATTGAATTAACTTCTTTAAATCTCGGTTACAACTTGATTACAAAAGAGAAGAAAACGAATTTGGTTTTCTCCTTTGTTTAAAACTGGGTTCTTCAAGGTAGCGATAGAGTTTACATGATAGGATTATCGGTGAGTCTTTTAGGCATGTTACATATCCAACATTCCGCATCCGAAATGCTTTGGACTCATTGAGGCTTAACAACCAACCTCTTTACATGATAGGATTTCACTTGTTAATCTTACTTGACTTTTGAACCAATCATCTTATCATTAGTAGCGTAAGCTTTGAACTAATAACTTGACAAAATGGTAAATATTTGTAAGACTCACCAAACTTTGCAAATCTTCCTTGACTTTTGAACTAGTTATCTATATTATTAGTAACATAAGCTTTAAACTAATAATTGGATGAACATGGTAAGTATTTGTAAAACTCACAAAACTTTAAGACCCATTACCGCAGACGTCCTTTCGACTATGTCCTTTTTCAGACCTTTAGTCAAAGGATCAGCAACATTCTCTAAAAACCAAACCTCAATTACTGATATGACTCCTTGGCAAATGAGTTCTCTCAAATAGCCATGCTTCAGATGAATGGTCCGCTTCTTTCCATTGAACAACAAATTCACTGTCACAGCACCCATTACGTGATTATCACAATAGATTGTAATTGCGTATTGTAATTCTGTCAATGAAAGGTCTCGAAGAATACAACTGAGCCACTTAGCTTCATCTCCTGCAGCACAGAGTGCGAAGAACTCAGATTCCATCGATGACTGTGCAATCATAGTTTGCTTCTAAGATTTCCACGAGACGGCAGTTCCGCCCATAGTGAAGATAAAACCTCTAGTAGATCTGCACTCATCTGGTTTTGAGCACCAGCTCGCATCTGAATAGCCTTCGATTATAGCCGGATATCCTATGTAGAATAGGCCTAGACCTATAGTTCCTTTCAAGTATCTCATTAATTTCTGGACATCATCTTAGTGAAGCTTTCTAGGATTACTTGTGAACCTACTAAGCATTCCTACAGCGAATGCTATATCTGGCCTTGTGCAGCTCATCGCGTACATAAGACTTCCAATTATCTTTGAGTACCTTAGCTGCTCTACTGGTCTTCAAGTGTTCAATCGAAGCTTCTTATTGTAATCATACGGTATTAAATGCATTTGATTCATTTATGTCTAACAAGCTTGATTCTTTTGATAGTGCTTACACCTTATGGACATTTATTGAAGCACATCAAGGGGACTTGGAGGCGATCCGACAAGCTTTGGAGGATCCCGCTTCAAGTTCAAAAGGAGCTTCATGCACACGAGCACTAGGCGATAGCCCTAGTGAGGTTTGCGAGTTCGAATCTATTAATGATTTACCTAATGATGAACTTGCTTATGCTAGTGATAAATTATTGCATGCTCCTTCGAATGCTTGCGTCGAAATTGCTCTCCGTTGATGATCTGACCGTCTTTATCTCGTGGGAACGATGAACTTTCTGTGGAAAGTTTTATACGTAACTCTTAAATGAGTTTTAGAACTCTGAACGAGTTAAAACTCTGTAGATAGAGTTGTTGGAACCGAAAATTCGGTTAATGATCAAGCTGTTATTCTGTTGCTGAAGAATCTTCTCAGATTTGATCTTCTGAGATTGATTCAAAAATCCTATCTTCAAGGATTTTGCTGCTGCTGTTCTTCCATTTAGATTCTGAAAATCCAATCTCCAGAATCCAACCCTTGATTCCTTGGGTTTGCTGAGTTTTTATAGGGGATAAGAGGTTTTAACCGTCCTCTAAATCTGCTCCTGAGTGGGCGTGATTTCCTCAGATCGTGGGGAAAACGGTTCTGAAAACCGTTCAACTCATATTTGAATGAGTCAAACGCCCACATTGGCGTTCAGGACCCTAACCTCGCGTCTTAGATTCGAGACGCGAGGTTGGGTGTTGTCTGAACACCAATGAATGCGAGGGTCGCTCACGTTTGATTTGTTGTTGCTTGGAAACGCGAGGGTCGCCTGCATTCCCAAAATTGTAACGCGGGGATGACTTCCATATTTTAGAAGAAGTTGGTTGACTTGTAACCTCTCCTGTAAGGTGTTGCAAGGACCGTCATTCAGTAATCCTCGCTTGTTTATGAGGTGTGAAATTCGTCAAATTGTAACTCTCACTGTTAATTGTCAAGACTGCTGAATAGAGTTTCCATCAGTTGTCGGAAGTGTCGTCGGATTGTAACTCTTCTCGATCCATGTGAAAAGTCCTCCATTTGTAGTTTTCACTTATCGATCCGAAAACTATTTGATTGTAGCTTTCGTTGCTAGAACTTGTCGGGAATCAACATCCATAGTGTCTTTTAGACGAATATTTGCCCACAGCTCTCTACCAAGCAACTCACCAACTAAGTCCAACCTTTTATTTCTGAAATCATTCCACTGCTCATCAGCATCTCTAATAGTTGCTAATATAACATTGGTCATGTTGTTGTTGCAACCATCAAGATCAATCATCTCAGATATGAGGTCGTGTTTGTAGCGATTATAATGCTGTGGATGTAATGATTTAGAAATCTCTTCTGTTTCGATCAAAAGGATGAATTCTGCTTCTTGATTCGAAGGAACCATTGCCTTATAATCTCATAGGGATCAGCTATCTATTGTGATTTTTAGACAGCCTACAGAACCCCCTCCAAAGTTTTCGAAAGTTCACGGTTGACTGGGACGGATTTTCGGAATACTTTGGATCCCAAAATTTCGTAAACTGATTGTCCACTTCGTCTGATTGGAAGACGTAGCGAAACTGGTTGCCAGAATGTTGAGGTGTTGCTACAGCTTCTGAGCCTTGATGAGTCTGATGGTTTCAACGTTGCTAATTGCAATCTACTCACACTCATCTGATAGACTCCCCAGTGGAGTCGCCTGTTGTTTCTTGATTTTGGTCGCTTCAATGATTAATGTTAGCTCTTCTTTTACTTATCTGGGACCGTATCATAGCCTTGGTAGTCAAGAAGCTGCTATCATAGCGGTCCAAAATGCATATATAACTTTTGCATTTGAGGACTGGAACGCTAGGGTGATCTCCGCGTTGGATAATTTAAACGCGTGGCTGAACCTCGCGTTTGGAAGTCTAAACAACTCGAATGCTAGGGTCGAGTTTGGGCGGGATTCTGGCCTCGAATCCCGTCCGTTACGATTTGACAGCTCACAGCTGTCTATAAATAGACCGCTGGAGGTCAAATCAAGAGTCATTCGACTCTTCTTGAAACTTTAACAAAAAAACTTCGTTTTCTTCTCCGGCGACAACTGTTCTTCTCCTCCGATGAGATCCCATGGCACCCAAGAAGCCCACCGCTCCTCGTCCTTCTCAGTCTGTTACCGCTGCGGCTCGAGAATCGGCACCGTCAGCGCCGGCCGACGGCGCTGCCGCTCAGGCGAATGTGCCGCCCTAGCTTCCCTTGATTGGCGGTGAGTATGACCTCCGTGGTCCTTAAACTTACTTCGACAAGTTCTGATCTTGAGATCAACGAGGAAACTCGTTTCAATAACGCGGGGCTGGACTCCGTCGTTTAGTATTTTTGATGAGGGGTTCGACCTCCGTGTCTCATATTCTTGACACGAGGGTCGACCTACGCGTCTGAACTTTCTAACGCAAGGTTCGACCTTCGCGTCTAAGATATTTGCAGCTAGGTTCGACCTTCGCGTCTGAGCCTGTCTGACGCGGGTGTCGACCTTCGCGTCTCAGCTTTGTTTTTGCCTTGTCTAAATTTTTTCTCTATTTTACAGTGCGTCATACCAGCGAACCTCTTCTTTTTCACCACCATTTTGGACACGAAGGTGGTGTGGACATGAACATGACCTTCAACCTTCGTGAGGAGCTACCAGTTTTCCGAGTCAAGGATAAGCATCGCGCAGAATTGATCACCCAGGCTTCTCCCGAAACTCTTAGGATTTTGGTTACGGATGCTCGATTTGATAACCCGAGCCGTAAGCTAATAGTTAAGCCTGCGTTCCTCTTTGGAGATTACGTTGACTTTGAGGACAGCACTGCTTATGATGGGGATTACAAATGGTTGCGGAAAGTTGGTGAACGCAACCTTTTCTTGCCTAACATGGAGAGGATGTTCCCCATGTCATACTTCCAGTGCGCTTCCATTCCAAGGCGAATGGAGTGGCCTCTGGTTAAAGATCAAGATAGAGTTGCTCTCGGGACCCTCACTTTTTAAGGGGTCCGCACAGCTGGTTACAACCGATTAGTGACTTCTTTACGGCCAGGACTGTTTGCCAAGGAATACCCTATGGGTGAAGTGGCTAGCCCTGCAGACACCTTTGCCAAGAGATTTTTGACAAGGAAAGGAGAATTTCCCGCGTAAGGGTTTAGAACTCCTGGCTGGGTTCATTCTCCGGTGACAGGATGGTGGACCCGGATGACTAAGTTCGTTTTGGATGAACTGGACGCGCCTCTCACTCAAGTTGGTTTGAAGATTCCAGTACGGGCCACCAAGTTCGGGATTGTTCAGAGCCACTTTCATTTCTTCTCCTTATTGGAGAAGTATAATCCTGAAACTTGTACTTTCTTCACCCCTGTGGGGGAATTAGGCTTCGCTCTCCACGAGATGCATGAAGTCTTGGGTCTTCTTCTTGGGGACTTACCGTACGAAGAATTTCTTCCGGGATCTGCGGAACTTAAAATTTTAAAGAAGACCAACCCCGACATTTACGCCACCCTCTGGGAAGTCATGTGTCACTTCCACATTTGTATGCAATAGACGGGGGCCCGAGGAAGCGGTATTAAGCAAGTGTCTTGGGCAGAATACTTATTCCAGAACTTGGCCCATAAGGGAGGCTTAGTGACCAGAATATCTGCCAGCACTTTGGAGGAAGTTCAGGCTCGAATTGATAATGCCACTTCTCACTACACTAATGAGGCCAAGGAAGATGTTTTCCCGGCCCGTATGGAATTTGAAAGCTTCCATTATCAAGCTCTGATTCCAATTTCGGACACGGCACTGTTGGCTGGATATTTAATGCTATGGCTCAAGCGTTGCGTTGTTCCTACCAGGCCGATCGATGCTCTTGCGGTCGAGGTGATCTACCCTGTGGTTCTCCTGGCCCATGGGAAATCCTTGAATCTGTTGTACGCCATGGTGGGCCGTTTGCAGAATGGACTGTGGGAACTGGCCTTGGAATTTACTGATGTTACCGAGATGGAGTCTGGAGGTCACACAGCTTTCAAAACTACCAATCCCCGGATACCATTGTCATATACCTATCTGATGGCTTGGTATATGCTCCACTGCCCTCCCCTAATGAGTGCGGCCTCTCCTCCAGGGGACTCGTTCATCCCGTTTGTGCAATGATTAGAATCTGCAAAATGGGAAGGGGGATACATGGTTAGAATTCGACAGATTTTGTCGCGGGACACCCATTACCACATATGGCGTTGTTTCCCCAATTTTGAAGGCGGTGCTTATAGAGCAGAATATCAAGACGTAGCCGGTCCTAACGGATTCACCCAGCTGAGCGGGGGTGTTTTCCATTGGTTGCTCTCTATCAGGCCGGGCTACTTAATCTTCCGACAAGGCGCCCAGTGCTTCCTCGAGCCCTATAAACCCTATAGGTTTGCTCGCCAATTTGGATACGATCAGTTGTATGTTGGGAACCCTCGTCCTCAGCTCTCAGCTGTAGTCAACTTATACGAAGGGGCCAGGGCTTGGTACTACTCTGTGGCAGGTTGTACCAAAATGACCTTCAGACTTCCCCACAAAACACCCAACTCTTACACCTCCCTAAATTTCTATAATTGGTATTACGCCGCTTCTCAGATTCCCAATTACAACTTAAATACATCTTGCCTGAAAGATATTAGGCATATGTATGCTTTAAGGAGGGGGTCGAAGACATCCCGATTGAGAGGGATTGATGAGTTCCTGTCCATTGAAAGTCAGCCTGCTGGACAGGAAGAAGAACAAACAGCTGAGCCCGTTCTCGGAGAAGGGCAACAAGTAGTTGAGCCTCCCACCACGAGAGCAGCGGGGAAAAGAAAGCTCTCTGCAGATGAAGCCGGTCGATATGAAAAGCAGATCCGTCGGAAGTTGATAGTTGACTCTCCTCCTCGCAAGGGCCAGCGAAAATCCAAGTTGATGGCTGATGCTATCAAAGCTGCTGAAGATGAAGAACAACAGGAATCTTCTGTTGCAGGTTTGCCACATAGGACTGGGTTTTGCTCTCATGGGCCAGCCTTTTTGGGCGATGCTTCTTCTTACCATCCCCCTTAAGATGAAGAGGATGAGTTAATGGCCGCAGATGCAGAATCTGCACTGGTGAAGGACCTTCCTAACTCTCCGATATCGGAGCAGAGGGATATCGAAGAGAATCCATCTCCCACTCCTTCATTACTAATGTCACAAGCCGGTGATTCGATGCCCAGTCCTACAACGGGACTTATGACCAAACCAGCTGCCGACACCAATCTTCCTGAACCTTCCGCTACCCGAGATGATGAAGAGCAAGTTGATTATGGAGGCTCTTCGGTCGGCGATGAAGCTGGCGAAGATAGAGACGCTGAAGATGCTGAAGTTGGCAACTTGCCGGGTAATGATGTGGAAGATGAGGAGCGCAATTCTATGGATGACATAACCCTTTTTGACGATGCTCCCAAGGCTCCATCTGATAAAGCATCTGGTTATACTCCTTTTTATCTCACCGGTAAGCTTAGTTTGTTTCGACTTATTCCGCACGCTTTTTCCGCGTCGGCTCCTCCACAAGAGCAATATTTATCCGGCTCCCCTACAGCGACTGTCTCACCTATAGAGTTGCCTGAGACTACTGCTGTGACTCCTCCGTTGGAATAACAGCTCGTACCGGTGTCAGCTCCTGCGCAAGAGCAGCCTCTACCTGCTTCATCTACTGTAGCTGCTTCGCCTACCGCATTGATGAATATCTCGCTTACTCCAGCAGAGGCACGGCCAAGCACATCTCAAGCAAAGGCGATGATGGCTTTAACCTCAAGCCCTTCACAATTGAATGTTTCTACCGCTTCCGCAGCCTCGGCACCAGGATCCCCCGCACCAATTTCGATGGCTAGAGGGGTATCTTCGGGTGCAGTTTGCAGTCTCTCTAATGCACTTAAATTCCTTCAAATTTCTTTAGTGTATCTAAACAGCCTTGCGAAGACGGTGGTTGAGTCCCTGATGAATGGTCAAGGAACTTTGAATTCCTTTCGACCTCTTCTGGAGGCGGGCTTAAACGGGGTCAGGAGCGTGGGCGAAACTCAATGGTTCGAGCGCTGCTCAGAGATTATCCTTTGTTTGGAGGAGAAATTACAACGCTTTGAGACCATGAGTCATAATGACCTTCAGCCACAAATTATGTCAACTCTGGCTAGTCTTCAGGTTGCTGAAGTGATACACCGAGAAACACTAGAACGGGACTTAGCTGAAAAAGAGCGCCAGGTTGCGGAGCTTCGTGAGCGTAATATCCAGAAGCGAGAAGAACTAGAACGTTCGACTACTTCTCTGAATTCGCTTCGTGATAGACTCGTCGAAGCTGAGGCTGAAGTCTTACGCTTAAAGGCTGAAGTTTCCCGCGAAGAAAATGTTGTCAATATCCTCAGTACCCAGAATGCAAACGGTACTTTGGAATATCATTCACAGGCCCAAGCCCTAGAGCAGGCCAAGAATGAAGTGGCAGCCATTGTCATACCAAGTGCGGATGAACTCCGAGCCAAGGCTGAAGCCATAGTGCGAGCTAATCACGAGAAATAATTAGCTGAGCTCAAGACTCAACTCACAGCTTTTGATTTGATGCGTGAGTGAACTTGTTTTTTTTTTGTAAGGTTCTTTTGATAAGAACAAGTTTGTCTTGTATCACTTTCTTTTGGCTTTTGAATAAAAAAGTGATATTGATCCTTTAGTATTCCTTGCATTTATCATGTCTTGATTTTAAACAACGAATCACGAGGAATACTCGAAAATTTTCTATCGTAAGATAACTCTAAAAAAAATTCAACTACTGGGGACAAATATTTGATTATTCTCCCAGAATCAAGTTGCAAAGCAGAATCCTTCCCGTGTTATTTTGGTTTTAAACACTGAAAGAAGTCTATAAATGCCAGAGATGTAGTTCTAACTTGGTAAGGGGAATATTGCGATCAGGGTAATTTTGAGGGCTTATCGCTCTATTGAATTCGATAAGTTGATTTTGTCAGAGGTGTGAGGTTAACGTGACATGAAAAATATTACGATCAGGGAAATTTTGAGGACTTATCGTTCTATTGATGAGAATTGATAAGTTGATTTTGTCAGAGGTGTAATTTTAACGTGACATTTGTGGGGAAAGAATATTGTAGCATCTCACTGAGGAGAACTGCTAATTGTTTTATCCCCAGGGTGACGAATTGTATCACTTATGATTTGAACAAGATCCCATTGAAATGAATTAGGTCAATTGGTTATTTGATATTCCGTTGAGGAGAGTTGATCAATTAACCAGGATTTGGATAATTTTGGAGATTTATCGTTCTGTTGATGAGAATCGATAAATAGACATTTACAGAGGAATTGTAGTCATATTGGTAGTGATAATAACTAAATTCAATCTCTGTTAGGGTGATGACCATCTGCGGTGTAATATTAACCTGATGAGTTGAGGAGATACAGAATTTTAAAAGCACTCTGTTGAAAGAATCCATGAACTTAGAGGATAAGCATCAAGGATGGGTTCTTCATTTAGAAGAGTTACAACGCGAGGGTGACTCTTCCGTTTGAGGTATGAAACGCGAGTTTAAAAACCTTCATAACGCTGGTCTGAGCCTAGCGTTTGAACGTGGGGGTGACCTTCGCGTTGAGATTAAAGTCTTAACTGACTTTATCCAAAAACGTAAAAGGTTTACGTTTTTAAAAAATAAAACGGTTGGGATTCTTTTAGATTCCCGAACCATCTTAAACAGCTTGATAGCTATTATAAATAGACCTGAGTGGTCACATCAAGAGTCATTCGACTCTTTCCACTTTCGGCCATTTCCAAGAACGAGAAATCTCGTTTGATTTTAGTGAGATCTCGGATGAACTTCGTCTCTTTCGTTCAAGATCATTTCTTTTGATCGACTGCATCAATGGCGCCTCGAAGAGTAAGCTCGAGCTCTAAGAAAGTCGTCAGATCGACTTCCGAAACACCGTCGGCTGAGGACGCCGGCGGTGTTCTTGTTCGTGTGAGAACTTCATCGTCATCTCCGCCGTTGCAGGGGCCTCCCTGTCGTGGTGAGTGCTGACCAAAATAACTTTCTTTGGCAAGTTTTCTAAAAACCCTAAATGGGTTCTTGATAACGAGGAAGATGACTCGTTTTAACTCGAAGAAAACGCGGGGTTGGGATCCTCTTTGGGTCCCGACCATCGTGTTCCAATTTTTTTAACACGAGGTTCGACTCTCGCGTTTGAGACTTCTGACGCGAGACTCGACCCTCGCGTTGGAGATTTTGTCATAAGACTTTAACCCATTATATTTCGGGTTCTATCTTTATGTCGATAGTTTGCTAATAGCTGCTAACATCTGCTTTTGATTGTGCAGTGCTTTTACCAAACGTGCCGCTTTCACAAGAGCATCATTTTGGGTATATCGGCGGACTTGACACGGATGAAGTCTTCAGTCTTCAAAACATAGTTCCGCTTTGTACTTTCGCTGACTCGGAGAGAACGGACATGATTAGGTCTCCTCGATGTTCTACTTTAAGAGTTTTGATCACTGACTTAGACATGGAGACCCCTGCCGGTCGTGCTCAGTTTCCCAAACCAGCGTTCATATTCGGAGATCGAATATCCATCGATGATCACCTCATACATGCAGAAGATTCAAAGTGGTTGCAGAAAGTTGATAATCGCTTCTCCTTCCTTCCGAACATGAAGAGGATGTACCCACTCTCTTACTTTTTGAATGCAAGCCGTCGTCGGGGTCTGACTTTCGACATAGTCAAAGAGAAGGAGAATGTATCGTTCGGATCTAGTCGGCGAGCTCGCACACAAATCGGGGGACAACTCAAGGGGTTGAGACCCGGTTTATTTGAAAAGAAGGACCAGGTTCCGGAAATACCACGTCCAGCGAATATCTTCATTCGCCAATTTATTGCAGCTCGAGGTGAATTCTCGACCCAGACGTTCAGATCCCCTGGATGGGTTTGTTCTGGGGAAGGAGGTTGGTGGACTCGCATGGTTGACTTCGTTCTTGAGGAACTTAAGGAGTCACTCGCTCAATCGGGTCTTATGGTTCCTATATTAGCTGTTCGACGGGGAGTTGTGCAGAGTTTCCACAATTTCTTTGCTATGTTAGAGAAATATAATCCAGACAGCTGCACAATTTTCACACCTGCAGGAGAGTTAGGTTTTGCTCTTCATGAGATGCAGGCAGCGTCGGGGTTACTGATTGGAATAACACCCTACGAGGAGTTCATCCCCACTACCGAAGAGCTTTCCCGACTGAGGTTGGCGCACCCAGAAATTTATGCTACTTTCTGGGAGTTGATGTGCCACTTCCACATATGTGCTCAAGTCTTTGGGATGCGTGAAGGGGGCATTATGCATACCACATGGGCGGAATACCTCTTTCAGAATTTAAACCAGAAAGATATGGCCATATCTCGTGTTGCAGTTATCTCCCGTAAGGATGCCAAAGCTCGAATTAAGGCTTCCAGTGCTACCTATAGGACAGAGCATGCAGAGGATGATTTTGAGGCTGGTGTCGAATTTGAAAGTTTCCACCACCAAGCCACAGTTCCTATCTCTGACACGGCTCTTCTTGCAGGCTTCTTCATGATTTGGTTGAAGCGGTGCGTGGTACAGACAAAACCAATTGAAGCGATATTGGCTGAGGTTGTATATCCAGCTACCTTGCTAGCACATGGGAGACCTGTGAGTCTCCTTACTGCTATGGTTGGGTGTATACAGAATGGCCTGAGGATGTTGACCTCAGAACTTCTCAGCGCTTCAGAAATTACAGCTACCAAGAAGAAAACCAGGAAAGCTCCTCCACCACGTGTACCGATGCCATACACGTACTTAGTGGCCTGGTTCGTGCTGCACTGCCCCTCACTAATGATGGGAGTACACGAAGGCGATGATGCTTATATTCCCTTTATACAGAGATTGGAGTCGGCCACATGGACTTATTCTTACATAGTCAGGGCTTGACAGTTTCTGTCCCGAGAAGACAATTACCGGGTTTTCTGTTGCGCTCCTAATTTTGACGGAGCTGACGTGGAGGATGCCCGCTTCATGGACTTACTTTTTGAGGGCTCATCTGCTCTGGAAGAAGGCACATTCAACTGGCTTCTTATGATCAGGTTGGGCTACTTGGTCTACCACTTGCGGGAGAAGTGCTTCATTGAGCCTTATGTGCCTTCTCGGTTCGCCAGACAGTTTGGATACGACCAACTCTATGTTGGTAATCCTAACCCGGCGTTAGCTCAGATTGGGAATTTGTATGAAGGAGCTCGCGCATGGTATTTCTTTTCCGCCGGGGGAACTCATGCGCAATTTACTTTACCCAACTCGCCGCCTGGCTATTCCACTGTTGTCGATTTCCGCGACTGGTTTGAAGAAGTCTCCCAAGTCCCGGGGTATGATTTTTATACTTCATGTATAAGTGAAATTCGGGCGTTGTATCGTTCGAGGAGTCGTTCTTCCAGCACTCGTTTGCCGGGGATAGAAGAATATCTATCCTGCGAACAAGAAACAACCGGAGCCGTTGAAGCTCCTAGGAATTTGTCCGCCATCGAACCTCCTAAGGAAGAAATTCCTATGGGGATCGAAGAGGGGATACCGATTGCTGACTCTCCCGAAGAAAAACCACCCGAGGAGGTTCCTGTAGAAGCACCAGTTTCTGAACCTCGTGTTTTAAGATCGGGTAAGAAGGCTCTATCTGCTGCTGAGCAAGCCGAGTATGACAGGAGGGTGCGTAAACGACTGCCTGTCATAGCCAAAAATTCAAAGAAGGCCAAGTTGATGGGAGATGCGATACGATCAGCATGTGCTGTATCTCCTGAAAACAGAGAGGATATTACGCTTCTAGCTCCCCCCCCCCCCCCCCCGAGCCTAGGAACGACAAGCGGTGGGCAGGAACCGGCTATCTCTGACTCAGTGTTAGATATGGTCGATAAGGCATTATCTGAGGCGACGCATACCTCTACCCACACTGATTATGTGAATTATTTTATTTATCCGACTGGTCCACCCCCAAGCTCCGAAACATTAAGGGAGCTCATCAAACAACTAGAACATTGGATGCAAATAACCATTGACGTTGTTAGTCTCGGGGATGTAAGTTACAAGGTTTTTGAACCTCACCTACTAGAATGTCTCGCCAAGATTAGGAATCAGGGCGATAAGATATGGACCAAGAACTGTCGCGAGAGCATCATTATCTTGGAATATGAACTGAAGTTCCTTTCCATGCTGCAACGCGACGACATAGGGCCAGAAGTGGATCGGGCTCTTTCTGAGGCCAAGGCTCTGAAGGCACAACAGCAAGAGGCTCTTCGGAGGAGTTTATCCGAAACAGAACCTCGTCTTGCCCACCTGTTTGGGGAACATATCCGGGTACAGGAGGACATGGGCAATCTCGATATGGGTCTCCGGGATGCCGTAGCAGAACTTGCTCGCGCTGGTGTTGAAATTCCTCAAATAAACGCTCAGCTAGCTGATGGTACGAAGATTTTAAAAGGGTTAGCTGATTACTGCGACGGACTCTTCAAATGTTATTGCGATGAAATTATCGCTGCCGACAAGCTTTGGCGAGAACTTGCAGAAGCAACATCTAATGAAGAGGAGCTCAAGAGCAAGATTACTGAAGAAATCAGAAAGGCTCGCGAGGAGAATATATCAGCGCTGAAATCTAAACTCAAGTCTTTTAGACTGATGAGTCCCGATGCTTAGGATTTGCGCTACTTTTGATGGAGGAATAGATTTGTACCATTTTCCTTTCAATTGTTTTCACCTTTGTATTCAGATTAACAATATTGAATGGAAATGATATCATTTTGGTTTTCATCATCTCTTTTGTTGAAGTATGATTCAAGATAATGAAAAGTAATGCAACTGTTGCAAATATAGTGTTAACTCAATATGAAAACGAAATTCTCTTTATTATTACTTGGCATAATTCCAGAAAATTTCAATCATCAGAGGTGTAGTGTTAACATGACGAAATACAAATAAAATTACACTATAAATAGGCAACCCCCAGCCTGATTTAGCTGGGGTTTAGGGGGCTACATGATTCACGGGAAATATCTCTTTAGGAATTTCCCATTAATTGGCATCATGAGCCTGTCTCCTTGTTGATTGATGAGGCGGTATGCTCCGTTCGAATAAACAGAGTCTATTACGAAGGGCCCTTCCCATTTAGGATTGAACTTCCCTTTAGTTTTGTGTGTCATCACCATGGGTCGTCTGTTGGCCAAGACCAAATCGCCTTTCTTGAAAGTCCGCTCCTTAACCTTTTTATTGTAGGCTTTGGAAATCCGAGCTTGATACAGTTCGATCTGCTGCTTAGCTTGAAGTCGTTTGTCGTCTAGGGCTTCAAGTTCTTGCAGGCGTCGTTGATGTTTTTCTTCTTCCGTGAGTCCTGTTGTAATTGCAACTCTCAGAGAAGGAATTTGAATCTCAAGTGGCAATACAGATTCACACCCATATACCAGAGAGAATGGTGTAGCTCTCGTAGGGGTCCTTACCGTTGTGCGGTAAGCCCACAGACATTCGCCGAGCCTTTCATCCCAATCACGTCGACTCTTGGAAACGAATTTCTTGAGAAGCTTCACAATGGTTTTGTTAAAGGCTTCTGCAAGACCATTAGCCGGCGGATAATATGCCGTAGATGCGACACTCTGAATTCTGAATTTGTCACAAAACCTCTGGAACCCAAAGCTGACGAATTGTGTCACATTGTCGTGAACTATCTGCCTTGGGACTCCAAAGCGGTAGACAACGTGGTGTTTGATGAACTTGATTACGTTGGACGTCTTGACTTCTTTCAACGGGATTGCCTCCGCCCATTTGGAGAAATAATCGGTTACGGCCAGAATAAACCGGTGCCCTTTGGAAGTTGGAGGAGAAATTGGTCCTACTATATCCATACCCCACTCTTCGAATGGCCAGGATGCAGATGTGGGATGTAAGTTCCCAGGTGCTTGGTGGATGAAATCCCCATGAATTTGACAGGCGTGACAATGTTTAGCGTAGTCAACCGCATCTGAGAACATCTTTGGCCAGTAATAACCAATTCGACAGAGGCAATCCCCTAATTTAGCTCCGGGCTGATGAGCTCCGCACATTCCGTCGTGAGCTTCCTTGAGGGCCTCTTTTGCTTCTCTTTGAGAGAGACATCGAAGCAGAATTCCGTCATAGGACTTACGATACAGAATCTGAGAGACTGCATCATAATAGAATCGGAGGGCCTTTCGTTTAATGGCGGCCGCTTCCTTAGGATCGTCGGGCAGAATTCCGTACAGGACGTAGTCAATATATGGAAATCGCCAATCTCTGGATTCGAACTCTATGGAGGTTGTACAGACCTCTTTCGTCATTGTCTTGTCTGAATTTCCTTCTGTAGAAATCTTAGAGCAGTATAATCCACGTCCTATGACGGGGATCGTCGTTTTGATACCTGGCGGTAATGCCAGCGAAGTAGCCAGTGAAGCCAAAGCATCAGCGTAAGCATCTGGGCCCGTGGGATGTATTCAATAAAGAATCCCTCGAACTTCTTAGCTTGTTTCAGCACTACGAAGTAGTATGGGATTAGGTCCTCATGACGTACTTCATATTCCCCTCGGACTTGATTTACAATGAGCTGAGAGTCACCATAAGCCTCGAGATGCCGAATATTAAGTTCTTCAGCAAGTTGCATCCCTAGTAACAAAGCGTTATACTCAGCTACATTGTTGGTGCAAGGTTCGATTAGGAAAAATCCTCTTGGGATTATATGACCGTTAGGAGAGACGAACACCATTCCTACTCCCGCGGTAATTGCTCCATGAGGGTTTGCTCTAGATACACCATCAAAGAATAATTTCCACACTTGCATAGATTCTTGAACGACGCAAGCTTCGGCAACTTCATCAGGTAATTCTTCATAGAGTTTAGATGTCCCTGGCACCGGGTGATCGGCTAAGAAGTCTGCCAATGCTTGACCCTTGACTGCTTTTTAGGGCATGAATTGTATGTCATATTGTGACAAGAGTATGGCCCACTTTGCAAGTCGACAATTTAGAGACGATGGTTTCGTCATCAGGACTCTTAATGGATTCACTTTAGAGATGACATGAATTGTTTGTCCAACTAGGTAATGTCGCATCTTTTGAACTGCGAATACCAAAGCAAGACATTCTTTCTCAACCGAGTTATATCGATGTTCGGCTCCCATCATAGTTCTGCTTAAATAGTAGATGGCTTGCTCTTGCCCTTGATCGTTATTCTGGGCTAACAAAGCTCCGAGAGAATGATCCATGGCCCTCACATATAACAGGAATGGTTTTCCTGATATAGGGGCCACGAGAACAGGTGGCTGGGTGAGATATTTTTTGATCTCCTCGAATGCTTTTTGACATTCCCCATCCCAAACAAAGGATACCCCTTTCTTCATGAGCTTAGAGAAAGGTTGGCAGCGCCCCGAAAGATTGGATATGAATCTTCAGATGTAAGCCAATCTGCCTTGCAGACCTCTAAGCTCTTTGAGATTCTTTGGCGGCGGCATGTCTTGGATGGCGCGTACCTTCTCTGGATCCAGAGAAATTCCCTTGGACGTGACAATAAATCCCAGGAATTTTCCACTTGATACTCCGAGGAATGATTTTGTCGGGTTCATCTTCAGTTGATGTGTTCGCATGATTTCGAACATCGTTTTCAAGTCTGCAAGATGATCATCCTTACTTTGACTCTTCACCGCTATGTCGTCGACGTAGCATTCTATCTTCTTACGCAGATGTTCGTGGAAGATAGCGTTCATTGCTCGTTGATAAGTTGCACCTGCGTTTTTCAGGCCAAAAGGCATCACTGTGTAGCAATACACCCCCAGCGGTGTTCTGAATTCAGTATGCTTTTCATCTTCGGGGCACATCTTGATTTGATTGTACCCGGAGAATCCGTCCATGAAAGACATCCTTTCATATCCGCAGGTGTTATCGATCATGACGTCGGTAAGAGGGAGTGGAAACTCATCTTTTGGACAAGCTGCGTTAAGATCGCGGAAGTCGATGCATATACGGACCTTACCATTCTTTTTGGGAACTGGAACAATGTTGGCCACCTAGTCTGGGTGTTGTTCTTTCCTGACAAAGCCTGAGTCTATGAGCTTCTTCACTTCAGACTCAATTGCTTCCATGATCTCTGGACGAAACCGTCGTTGCTGTTGTTTAACGGGTTTGGCATCCGGATCGATGTTGAGACGATGCATGGCCACTTTTGGGTTAAGACCAGGCATGTCTTCATAATTCCAAGCAAATACATCTATATATTCTCGGATGAGAGATATAAGGTCTTCTTTTTTGGATGACGATAAATCTTCGGCTATGAAAATGGGCTTAGGGTCATGTTCATCTCCCATGTTAACCTGGACCACTTTATCTTCAGTGGGTGGTTCGCGTTGTTCGAATCGCATATCCCACAAGATGTTGAGACGTTTGATCCAGGGGTCATTGGTTGATTCAATTAACCCTTCATCACCCCCTGCGTCTTCATCTGGGTGACTAGTTAAAACCATATTCACGGTCAGATTTCTGAAGAAAGGTCCGACACTGATATCAGACTCGTATGCAGATGTTCCGGATGAGTGGTCCCGCCGCATATAATTACTTATTTCATTCTCTGAGACAGCGGGAGGTGTGACAAATCCTAAACCCCTTCTATTCTTTTGGTAGTGATCTGGGGGTTTCCCTTCGGGGGTTAGGGACATTCGGATTGGTGTTCGCCTTCCCTTCCCGAAGTTTAGACCCTGCTTTTCGTCAAAGTCATATCCCATTTGTTTCATTAACCGAAGGGAGTTAGGTTCGTGATAATGGAATTGAGGAACCCCATCATCTTCCTCCGAACTTCCTCGTTTGAGTTGTATGGGTTTGACCTTCCCGAAATAGATCGGCTTCCGCCCTTTCTTTTTGGATGGGACTTTGAAGAAAGCCTTTCGTGCATCTTCTATTTCTTCATCTGAAACGAAAGATGACTCGATTGGCAATGTGAGTGATGCCTCTGCGCACAATACGTGCCATGGGTTAGTACCTGCATTAGGATTATTCACTATTTGTTTATTTTTAGAAGGAACATCAGACAAGTACGCCAAAATAAAATCTTCATTAATGCACCACTCGCCCCCACTCGGTACATTATTATCACTCTCACTTGGACCCATTACATCAAAGTTTAATTCCCATGGACAATCTTCATTAGGATCTGGCTCGATGTCAGCTTCGTTGCTACTGTCCACATCTTCTTTCTCTTGGGATTCCAGATAGAAGATGGAATCAGTGTGGAAGTTTTCCACTCCTCTGAAGGGGTATTTCTCCACGATTAGGGTTCGAACCTCCCCTTCATCATTTTCGTACTTCATGACCTGATGTAGAGTGGATGGGACAATGCGATTTGCATGTATCCATGGTCGTCCCAACAAGAGATTGTAGGACGTATCCGCATCTTTTATATAACAGGTCACTTCTGACTTAAGATCTCCGATTTGACACCTGAATTTGATCTTCCCCAGTGACCGAGTGCTATTTGCGTTAAACCTAAAGATGGTTGTCTGGGTGGTGTTCAGCCGATGCATAGGAATCCCTAAAACCTGCATGACCCTGTAAGGCATAATGCTGAGCGCTGAGCCCAGGTCAACTTGTACACGGCTAATTTTCGACGATCCAATGTACCCCGTGTAGTACAGAGGTTTGTCGTGTTGGTGTTTGACTTGCATATCTTCCTGAGTAAAGGATATGCAAGGTTGGCTTCTTGCCGCTTGTAGGCATTGCAGGCAAGGTTGGTCTTCAGAAGCTTCAGAGATTGGAGCAACTTGTGTGATGAAGCTCTTCGTATTTTTCAATGCTTCAATTAGAGCTTCCTTGGTGGTTTTAGACAACCTTAGGAGCTCATATAGTGTGATCCTGGCTGGTATGTTGGCCAGCTGCGCCATGACGTTGAATTGGAAAGGCACACTCGACTCTCCATGTTCCTGGTGAAGATTTTTGCTGAATCGGGGCTCTTTTTGTTTACCTTTATCAACCGGCTTCTTCGGCACAGAACCCCCAGCGTCTTGGGGCTGTTCGTCCACCTCTTGGGCATTCTGGCCGTAATCCCTCAAGTAGGCTTTTCCTGACCGAGTGCCAGGGTTGTCTCCTGGGTACGCTGTCAGGACAATCCTCTCTTCTTCGGAATCAGTGAGAGGTTTGAGGTGATCATCATTTTTAGAAACGGAAGGGCTAATCATGTTGGAAGACTTAGCCTTGCCTCCTTTCTTCTTGGATGAAGTGTTCATCCACTGTTGGTCTTCCACTAGATCAGGGTGGACCCACATGATTTCTCCCTTTAGGGTAGTGAGGGGTACCAACCCTCTGTCTTTCTGACTATGCAAGTCAATATTCTTCAAGTGCATTTCCCCTTTATGAATGGGAATAACACCATCTGCAGTGGTCACCGGTGAGAAGTCGTCGAATTGGACCGCTATCAAGTTGGTAGACACAGTCTTTTGTTCGGGCTTCAAAGTGAGCACGTTTGCATTTACCAAATTTTGTAAAATGTCTTTGAAGACATAACATTTTCTGGTAGGGTGGCCCAGGAACCTGTGATAACGGCAATAGTTGGGATCGTCAACTTTTCCTGCCTCATCCGGTTTCCTGATTTCGGGCAACTGTAGCTTGTTGTTCTTTCGAAGTAATTGGAACATGGTGTCCACATGCTCTTCCTTAAACGAATACTGCTTGGGTGCTCTTTGCTGATTGGGTGCTTTGCCTTGCTTATTGGGCGGTGGTACTCGCGTATAATCAGCTGCTAGAGTTTCCTTTCTCTTAGACCGCTGGGCGTTGTGTTGATTGCGCTGTTGCTGTGGTTTGGGTTGTGGCTCCTCTTCAGCTCTAACTCACACTACTATCTCTTCAGCCTGTTCTCCTTGTGACACCAACTGTCTCCAGGAGCGAAACTCCGCTACACCCATTTGGGCAAGGAGCTGAGTCTGCAGGTTGTGCCTGCAAGTTTCAACTAGGGTTGATTGAGTCATACCTGAGGGGCATCGCAATGCCATGCTTCGAAATCTCTCCACGTAAGTCTTAATAGACTCTCCCTTCTTCTGTTTGGTGGCGAGAAGAGTTGGGACCGAAACTTTGGTGTCATCCTCAAAGAACCTGGCCAAGAATAACCTTTCTAAATCTACCTATTTCTGGATAGACCCAGCAGGCAATTTCATGAACCATTCAAAGGCAACTCCTTTAAGAGTGCCGATGAACAAGCGGGTCAAGATGGCGTCATTTGCTACCACATCTCCAGTCTGGGATTTGAAGTAGTAAATGTGCTGATTCGGCGATCCTGTGTCATCAAACGGTTGCAAGGTAGGGCCTTAAACTTTGGTGGGTAAGGGGCTGTATCCCATTCCGCAGGGTAAGGCCGTATCACCCCTTCTTCACGAAGCTCGCTTCTGTTAGCCATTGCGTTGAGGCGGGCTTCTAGCTCATCCATTTTGGTGGACTGAGGGTGCAATTCTCTTTCTGTCTCCTTCTCGTTCTCAGAGGAGGATTCCAGGTTGTGAGTTTCGCGATCTGAATGTTCAGTCGCTCTTTGTTTTCCCTTAGATGTGGTTCTTCGGGAAGATTCAGGTTTGTGGCCTTTTTCAGCCAGAAGCTGGGCCAACATATCCTTTAATTGGAGAAGCATCTCCTGTTGCGCTTAGAGCATGACATGATGTTCGTCAACTTTCTTAGCTAAATCTTCATGATTCCCTGTTGTGTAAACAGAGACTTCACGAGCTACAACAGAGCTGGAAGATTGGGATTCGACTATTGCTGAATGCTCCTCGTTAGAAGCGATCCTCTTGGCTAACCTTTG
The DNA here is from genome assembly GCA_022839385.1 of Asparagus kiusianus. NCBI lineage: Eukaryota > Viridiplantae > Streptophyta > Magnoliopsida > Asparagales > Asparagaceae > Asparagus > Asparagus kiusianus. The sequence continues at coordinate 217,940 of BQKN01063916.1, forward strand.
GTAGTTAACCGTGCGAATAGCTCCTGTACGAGTTTGGGTGTGTTGGTACACCCCTTCAAACTCTTCGCACCTTACCCGAACAGTCGGGGAATGGCTCCTTTGCGATTCTTCGGAATCAGGTTGCAAGGCTTTCCCTCGGCCAATCATATTGATAGTGACCTAAGGGTACTCAGATTCATCTGCCTTCTTTTTGTATCGGTGTTGTCGTTTGGCAGGTCTGATGATGTTTGTTAACCTGTCGAACACGGATTGCCGAGGTGTGGATGTACAACAATGGCATTCTGACAGGACTGCCGATATAAGCCTCTCACATTGACATGAGTGAGCTGCTTGCTGCGCTGGTTTTCCTCTTGACAATAACTCCCGCAGATCAGGAACTTTAGAGGAAATTTTCCCTGGGTGTGGAGGTGGAGATGGAACCCCCTGCCCTTGGGTGGGTGAGATTGGTTCTTGTCGAATGTGGATTTTGAAACCACGCTGATCTTTCTGAACCTGGCGGACCTCTTGACGATCGCGTTCTTGAAGAGTAACGCGAGGGTCGCGTTCCTGAAGGGTAACGTGAGGGTCGCGTTTGGTTTATAAACGTTAGGCTGAGGCCTTCGTTTAAATGATGAAACAGACTCGCGAGGGTCATGTTTTGTTTGAACGCGCCCCTGAGGGTCGCGTTTATTTGGTGAAACAGACCCACGAGGGTCATGTTTTGGTTGAACGCTTCCCTGAGGGTCGTGTTTGTTTTTGGCAGCTTCCTTCTGAGGGCTGCGTTTTGAAGAGACAACGCGCCACTCAGGGTCGCGTTTCAGCTGAATTAGCCGAGGCTCGTAGTCGGGCTCATTGCCACGAAGTGAGCGTTCTGTTTTGGGAACGCTAAGTTCGGCTGAAGCTTCAGGAACGCGATCCTCACGTTGTGCCAGCATTCGGCTTTCACGCAAGTGTGCTCGTCGTATGGATCTTCTCCGTCTGCGAGCGGCGTTCTTCTTGGCTTGTTTCAAAGCCTTAGCAGCAGCGTCGTTGACGCTTATGGAACTCGTCTCCTCCAGAGGCCGTTTGTGGCCTGAAGTATATCCAGCTGACGCGGAGGTGGGATTTTCATCTAGCAGAGCTAGTTTGAGTTCCTGGCCGAAGGAGAGGGCTTTCTTCGGGGTTTCAACAACAGAATCGACCTCCTTGGAGATCTTGCGGACACCATGCTTAGCCTTGGGGCTAAGCGATCCAGAGGACAATGCTTCCTCATATTTAGCTTGATCAAACTCCACGACGAGAGTTTCCACAGTCGTTCCCATGAGGTGGACGTCGGACTGCGCCACCACTTCTTCATCAGAAAAGCTAGTCCCCAGCGGAGTCGCCATCTTTTGTAGGTAGGAAAAATTACAATGAAGAGAATGAAAGAAAATTGAATTAACTTCTTTAAATCTCGGTTACAACTTGATTACAAAAGAGAAGAAAACGAATTTGGTTTTCTCCTTTGTTTAAAACTGGGTTCTTCAAGGTAGCGATGGAGTGCCTCCTTCGAATGCTTACGTCGAAATTGCTCTCTATTGACGATCTGACTATCTTTATCTCGTGGGAACGATGAACTTTCTGTGGAAAGTTTTATACGTAACTCTTAAATGAGTTTTAGAACTCTGAACGAGTTAAAACTCTGCAGATAGAGTTGTTGGAACCGAAAATTCGGTTAATGATCAAGCTGTTATTCTGTTGCTGAAGAATCTTCTCAGATTTGATCTTCTGAGATTGATTCAAAAATCCTATCTTCAAGGATTTTGCTGCTGCTGTTCTTCCGTTTAGATTCTAAAAATCCAATCTCCAGAATCCAACCCTTGATTCCTTGGGTTTGCTGAGTTTTTATAGGGGGATAAGAGGTTTTAACCGTCCTCTAAATCCGCTCCTGAGTGGGCGTGATTTCCTCAGATCGTGGGGAAAATGGTTCTGAAAACCGTTCAACTCATATTTGAATGAGTCAAACGCCTACATTGGCGTTCAGGACCCTAACCTCGCGTCTTAGATTCGAGACGCGAGGTTGGGTGTTGTCTGAACACCAATGAACGCGAGGGTCGCTCACGTTTGATTTGTTGTTGCTTGGAAACACGAGGCTCGCTTGCATTCCCAAAATTGTAACGCGGGGATGACTTCCATGTTTTAGAAGAAGTTGGTTGACTTGTAACCTCTCCTGTAAGGTGTTGCAAGGACCGTCGTTTAGTAATCCTCGCTTGTTTATGAGGTATGAAAGTCGTCAAATTGTAACTCTCACTGTTGATTGTGAAGACTGCTGAATAGAGTTTTCATCAGTTGTCGGAAGTGTTGTCGGATTGTAACTCTTCTCGATCCATGTGAAAAGTCCTCCATTTGCAGTTTTCACTTATCGACCCGAAAACTATTTGATTGTAGCTTTCGTTGCTGGAACTTGTCGGGAATCAACATCCATAGTGTCTTTTAGACGAATATTT
>BQKN01063916.1:220783-242200 GCA_022839385.1 Asparagus kiusianus
ATAGTGATTAGATTTTATTTCATATGCTTTAGAAATGTTAAATGCTGTGGAATATTATATATGTAGGATTTTTAGTGTTCAATATTTTCATATAAAAGTTTTTAAATCAAAACCCTAAAAGCAGAAAAACCTGCAGAAGGTTTTCTGTACCTGCGCGGTCGACCATGGCGGTCGACCACCAGGCACGCAACAGAAACAGGAAGCTTTTGTTTCCTACGCGGTCGACCGTGGTGGTCGAGCGCTGAGCGTGCAGGTGAGCAGAAGTGTTATGCTCTCTACGCGATCGATTGTGGTGGGCGGCGGTCGACCGCTGGGCACTTTTGTGCATGTGCATGTTGTTACTTGTGTTTGTGTGGCTGGCGAGATACCTAGGTTGCATGGGATTGATATACACTGAGATTTGTATACATGAGTTAACTACGGGCATGAGTCTTAGATTTATTCACCGGGATATTAGAGTGAACAGTAAATATGATGGTTTTAACATTATTTGCATGTTGCAGTCCTCGTATTGGACTATAAGCTAATGAAGTCCTCGTGTTGGACTATAATCTATTGAAGTCCTTGTGTTGGACTATAAGCTACTGAAGTCCTCGTGTTGGACTATAAACTATTGAAGTCCTCGTGTTGGACTATAAGCTATTAAAGTCCTCGTGTTGGACTATAATCTACTACAGTCCTCGTGTTGGACTTTAAGCTATTGCAGATTTACATATTGACATATGACAGGTCTTTGAAAGTATGGTTGGAGATGAAGTTATATTTCCACATTGTAGTTTGGATTTGATATTTAGAGGAGCTGTCTTTTATTATTGCTCCACACTGTAGGTTTTGGATTTGGTATTTAGGGATTTACAATTTGAGACATATGGTATATACATCATAAGTGCTTCCTTGTTTGTATTATTTCGCTCGACGTACCATGCTCGTGTTGTAAATTTCTAAATATCAAACCTCCTTTTATTTCAGAGTAGATGATTGTTTATCTATATGTATTAGTTGCTATTTTCTTATCCTTCTAGCCCTTCTCCCTGGGGTTGAATGAGATGTTACTTGCTATAGCGCTTTGACGCTCGTTGTCCCCCCCCCCCTTTCAGGTAACAAGCCAGGTACGCGGAGAGCATAAGTTGATAGAGTTGCTCTAGTAGTTATTTATCTATATTACTAGTAGTTATGTTAGAACTCCATAGTGGATTTGTTTATGAACATTTGAGTTATCATTTTAGTTTTGTAAAGGCGATGTACCTTAATATCATTTCATTTGAATTCCCATTGTAAGATAGTTGTATCAGTTCAGATATTTTCTTCTCAGAGATTTATCCATTTATATCTGTGGTGATGATTTTTTTAAGAATATCTATTGTTTAGTATTTCTTTTTTATATTCCCTCTTGCCTATTTTGTACCTACACCTGTTGTTGAATCCACTAGATAAATAATAATTGTGATGGTGAAACGTGTTATTGCACGATGTAGTGCATGACAGGTTTGATATTCTTGGTTTCACCTTGGACTGCAGCCTTGTTGAAACTAGGGGCATCATAGTTGTAGTATTAGAATTTTAGTTCCAGTATCCTTAGGATAATCCTGTGTCGAGTCGTGGAGCTAGAATAGAGTTTCTTAGGATTCATGTATAGAGTCCGCTAAGAAATTTTAGAGTGAGTGAGGACGTTATATACGTATGTTCAAAAATTATAATTTTTTATGACTACCTTACTTTGATTGAAAAGTAATTTCCTGAATACTTATCGTGTGTATATATGTATGATCTCCTTTACTGTGTCATTTAAACTCTCCTCTTGATATTACAAATATCAGGATGAGGATATGGTCGAGGTAAAACTTGTACCAGGAGAACTGGGAAAGCAGAGTCGAGCCGCGGTAAGCTCTACAGTATTTGATCTACTTCATGGGGCCGTTTGCAGCAAGATTTTGGAACACTCGGGAAGCGAGAGGCTATCCGTTTCCACCAGCAGTATCACTTTCTAGAGATCCACCACCCGTTGTACCAGTTGTGCCTATCGAAGAGGTAATACTAATGAGTACACCACCACCACAATCAGCTATTGATAGAGCCATAGAGCAGGAGGCTTGGTTCTATAAGATAAGAAAGGTGTCAGACACGAAGGGTATTATAGTTTCAGGGCACCCTAGATTTATGTGCAACCTATAAATAAAAAGAATATGTGGAGACTTGTTAATGTCTATTTAGTACCAAACTAGAGGTTAAATGTTTTCATCATAGAGGACATCATCAGGAAATGGCAATGAAGGATAGTAAAGACTTCATATTTTCGCAGGAGCAGTGAATATCACTTATTTGGGAGAACTTTGTCTACTCCTTCAATAAGCAGTTAGAGCCAGTTCAAATTGAAGTAGAGAGATATGCCTAAAGTTAGTGAAGAAATCAAAACCAGTATGATGACGATAGCAAGGGCAATGGGGCTATTGTGGGATGTAGAAGATCCCAGTAGCAAGGTAAGGATTTTCACCACCAGCATAAGGACAGTATAAGAAGAGAGCACAAAATGATTCAAGAGCGCTGCAGTAGCATAGGAATTTGGATACATATCATGTTTGTAATGAGATCGTGTGTTGATCGGAGGATTGTCACAATACACTGGCAGAAGACCAGCATGATAGAGGTCAGGGTCAATAGTCTCAGAGCCACTATTACAACCAGCAACAGAGAATAGAAGTATTACTTGTTATTCCAAGGATTAAGGGGCCAGTAGACTATATTTACGTTATCCAATAGATTTCCTGAGGGACAGATGGTTCCATATAATTTTTTCATCACCGGCAGAGTCTATATAGCTGTACCATATGATCATGGTGCGAGCGGAGCTTTCTTCGTGATTTTTCTTTCATACTCAGACCTTGTTCTACTCAGGAATTTCACTTTCTTTTATCTTTCATGCCTTCGTAGATAGGCTTCATCTTGTAGCACGTTCTTTAGGTGTTCCGTTATCAGTCTCTACTCCTCTAGGAGAGGTATCCCTATAAGAGAAGTATTTGTAGGAGATGTGTCATCAGTCTAGATGAGTCCGAGTTTCTCATAGATTTGATCATGTTGCGGATGTCGAATTTTGACGTCGTTTTTGGTACAGATTGGCTATCATCATACCATATTAATATCGACTGTTTTACTGAAACAGTCAGCTAGTGAGCATTCGTTGGGTTTGTATAGATAGTAGTAACCTCATAGGGTAACCAGAATATGGAGTCATTCCTAGCATACGTCGAGGAGGTGATGCTGAGGGATCGGAGTGTTGATTTGTACGAGACTAGAGTTGTCTCAGTTTATCAAGATGTCTTTCAGGACATACATAGGTTACCTTCCGTGAGAGAGGTTGGGTCCTACATCGAGTTATAGTAGAGCACAGTACCAATATCCCGAGCATCCTATCGTACGACACCTGTTGGGATGAGAGAGCTATATATTTAGACAAATGAGTTATTATTTTAGAGTTTTATTTGCCGGAGTCTTTCTCCGTGGGGAGCACCAATCCTCTTTGTGAAGAAGGACGGTATCTTACGATTTTGTATAGATTTTCGTGAGGTGAACAAGTTCATTATCCAGATTAGATAGGATTTATGACTTGTTCGATCAACTGCGAGGAGTGCTGCATTTCTCGATGATTGATGTTTGTTTTGGTTATTTTGTGAGTTCGGGAGATGGATATTCCCAAAAACCACCTTTCTGACTCGATATAGGTCTTTTGAGTTCTTGTCATGCCATTTGGGCTGACCAATGCACCGTAGTATTTATGGATTTAATAAACCGTGTTTTTCATCTATACTTTGACTAATTCATGATTGTGTTTATCAACGATATTCTTATCTATTCGAGATCGAAGGAGAGCACGAACAGCATCTACGTTTAACCTTGTAGGCCTTACGGGAGCATCAATTATATGCTAAGTTCAGCAAATACGAATTTTGGATTTCTGAGGTCAGATTCCTTGGCCATATCATCAGTTGAGAGTGCATGAGCAACACTACCCCACACATGATTTAGAGTTAGCAAAGGTAGTATTCATGCTAATGGCGTGGATACACTACTCGTATGGAGTATAGTTCAAGTTATTCACAGACCACCAGAGTCTGAAGTACCTTTTCTCTCAGAAAAAACTCAACCAGAGACAGCGATGATGGATTGAGTTTATCAAGGATCATGAGTTCATGATTCAGTAACATTCGAGAAGGACGAACGTCGTAGCAGATGTTTTGAGCAGGAAACGTCGATACTGGAGTGCGACTTTAAGGCGCCCGTTTTATCAAGATCTTCATACTCTTAACCAGTTTGAATTTAGGCCAAAGATTGGCGGGACCAACGCATATTATTTTTTTAGGGAGTTATGCCATTGTAGCCATCTTGGAGTAATAGAGTGCCTAGAGATCAGTCGGAGGACACTTGAATTCAATCTCGGAAGGAATTTGGATCGTTGGGGCCTATGTAGGATGTCGGATGATAGTCTAATTAGTGATGTTAGATAATATGTAACAAAAAAGAATTATTTAATGAGGCCTATTGTACCAGATATACAATGCATCCAGACACAACAAAAATGTACAAGGACTTGAAGGGACATTTTTGGTAGAACGACATGCTTAGGGAGATTACATAGTATGTAAGTAAGAACTCGACCTGCCAGCAAGTGAATACAGAATATTAGAGGCCAACATGGACCCTACTATATTTACCCATTCCGGAGTGGAAGTGGGTAGTTATTTCTATGAACTTCATTAAAGGATTGCCAAGATAGAAGACGGAGAAACGATTTAGTTTGGGTGATAGTTGATTGGTTGACGAAGTCAGCATATTTTATACCAGTGGGGATGACTTACATGGAGGAGACTTATGCGAAAACATTCATTCCAAGAGAACGTAAGATTGCGAGGAGTTCCAGAAACGATTGTATCAGATTGAGGCTCGGTTTTTACTTCACATCTCTGGAGGAGTTTCTAAAATTTCTTTCGGTAGTAAATTATCTTATAGAAGTGTATTTCACCCGTAGGCAGATGGGCAGGCGGAGGGAGTAAACCAAATGTTGAAGGACATGTTGCGGGCATGTGATATAGATTTCTATGTTAGGGAATTCAGCGATTTAGTAGACGGGGAAAACTTACCCCGAGATATGTTGGACAATTCAGGATTTCCTAGTGTATTGGAGCAGTTTCATATAGAATAGATCTTCCAACATCGATGTCGAGTATACACGATATTTTTCATGTTTCGATGCTTAAGAAGTATTTACTTGTCAAGGAACAATAACGATTATTATACGTGCTAGAGATTTAGCTCCATGATGATTTGACTACGATTGAGATTCATGTTCGTATTCTTGTTATGAGAAAATAAGAGACTTAGAAATAATGTGATTTCATTAGTCAAAGTTCAAGTGTTTCGAAAAAGATCTAAGGGGGCTTCTTGGGAGTACGAAAAGGATATGCAACTACCCACACCTTTTTGAACATGTAAATTGATTTGATTATAATTTTCTCATGGTTTATGATGATTTGGATAGTCATGTTTATATTTAACACTAGAATAGAGGTATTATCACTTAGCTTCTAATCATTCGGAACACATGGTATATATATGGGGGTTCCTTGTTTGGATTTTTCGCCCGACGTACTAGTTCCGTTTAGTTAGGGGTTAGGTGGGAGTATCCATATTATAGATTGTTTAACATAGATATTGCTAGTGATTCATATCTAGGGATTAATAGTATAAGATGTGTATGGGAGAGTTTTCTTGTCTGGATTATCCCCTCTTAGTGCTTTTATCATATTATTAATGCTTAAGATACGTTGCGAAATTTTGAGGACGAAATTCTTTTAAGGGGGGAAGAATGTAAAACCCTAAAAAATTTAAATATTTTATGATAAATAATGATAAACATGTCATATGGTGAAGAATAATATATTTTGATGTTTGTATATAATAAGAACTAATTTGAGATCAATTTAATATATATTTGTGAATATATAAGTGCAAATGTGCAAAACATGCACAAAGACCAAAAGAAAAATCTAAGAATAATGACCAGTTATGAGTTTCTAAATTTTACAAACTGATATAGTTAGAATCTAAGAAAATGTAAAAAACCAAAATTGTAGGTTTCTTCAGCAGGTTTCTAACAAATATTTAATCACTTTATTCCGAGGTCGGATGCGAAAGTTACAGCCAAAATACTAAAGAGTATGTTTCTAGTCAGACTTGGTTTTCCAGTTTTGGGTTTCGGGTTTTGAACTGTAGTTTTTTAGATTTGCTGTTATATATACATATGTTTATACACGAAAAACATCTCTTTTCTCCTGTATTCCAAACCGTAGCAACCCCTCTCCTCCTCTCTCAAACCCTAGCCCTAAACTTGTGTTCTCGGGGGAGTTTCATGAGGCGAAAAGCGAGGAGAAGGCAGCATTTATGGCGTTTGGCATCGACAGATCATTCTCACACGTTTTTAGGAGTTCATCAACACCACTCAGGCAAGTTTCATCTCATCCAACTCTGCACCCACTTTTTAAATGATTTTATTTGAGTTTTTACATAGTTTATTTGAGCCTAAAATGCTATTTTGTGTATAAATTTGAATCTCTATAGTATATGATCACGTAAAGATCAAGTTTTGGTTTATAAAAATCCACCCACGAATTTTCTAAATGAAGATCTCGATCTGAAATTTATTCCTAACAAGAGTTTTAAATGAAAAATCTTTGTTTTTATATGTTTTGACATGTTGACACGTATCCAAGAATGTTTTCGTTTTATCTATAGTGATTAGATTTTATTTCATATGCTTTAGAAATGTTAAATGCTGAGGAATACTATATATGTAGAATTTTTAGTATTCAATATTTTCATATAAAAGTTTTTAAATCAAAACCCTAAAAGCAGAAAAACCTGCAGAAGGTTTTCTGTACCTGCGCGGTCGACCATGGCGGTCGATCGCCGGGCACGCAACAAAAACAGGAAGCTTCAGTTTCCTACGCGGTCGATCGTGACGGTCGACCGCTTAGCGTGCAGGTGAGCAGAAGTGTTCTGCTCTCTACGCGATCGACCGTGGTGGGCGGCGGTCGACCGCTGGGCACTTTTGTGCATGTGCATGTTGTTACTTGTGTTTGTGTGGCTGGCGAGATACCTAAGTTGCATGGGATTGATATACCCTGAGATTTGTGTACATGAGTTGACTACGGGCATGAGTCTTAAATTTATTCACCGGGATATTAGAGTGAACAGTAAATATGATGGTTTTAACATTATTTGCATGTTGCAGTCCTCGTATTGGACTATAAGCTAATGAAGTCCTCGTGTTGGACTATAATCTATTGAAGTCCTCGTGTTGGACTATAAGCTACTGAAGTCCTCGTGTTGGACTATAAACTATTGAAGTCCTCGTGTTGGACTATAAGCTATTGAAGTCCTCGTGTTAGACTTTAAGCTATTACAGATTTATGTATTAACATATGACAGGTCTTTGAAAGTATGGTTGGACATGAAGTTATATTTCCATATTGTAGTTTGGCTTTGGTATTTAGAGGAGCTGTCTTTCATTATTTCTCCACACTGTAGCTTTTGGATTTGGTATTTAGGTATTTACAATTTGAGACATATGGTATATACATGAGGGTTTCTTTGTTTGGATTATTTTGCTCGACATACCATGCTCGTGTTGTAAATTTCTAAATATCAAACCTCCTTTTAATTCAGAGGATGATTATTTATCTATATGTATTAGTAGCTATTTTCTTATCCTTCTAGCCCTTTTCCTATAGGTTGGTTGAGATGTTACTCGCTATAGCGCTTTGACGCTCGTTGTTTCCCCCTTCCAGGTAATGAGCAAGGTGCACGGAGAGCAGCAGGTTGATAGAGCTGCTTTAATAGTTATTTATCTATATTACTGGTAGCTATGTCAGAACTCCACAGTGGATGTGTTTATGAACATTTGAGTTATTATTTTAGTTTTGTAAAGGCAATGTACCTTAATGTCATTTCATTTGAATTCCCATTGTGAGACAGTTGTATCAGTTCAGGTGTTTTCTTCTCAGAGGTTTATCCATTTATTTCTGTGGTGATGATTTTTCTTCAGAATATCTGTTGTTTAGTATTTCTTTTGTATATTCCCTTTTGCCTGTTTTGTACCTACTCCTGTTGTTGATTCTACTAGATAGATAGTAATTGTGATGATAAAACGTGTTATTACACGGTGTAGTGCATGACAGGTTTGATATTCTTGGTTTCACATTGGACTACAGCCTTGTTGAAACCAGGGGCGTCACAGATACGTATCAAATTATAAAATAACACAACATCTAGGCACAGGAAAAAATATAAGTATCTGTCAAACATAACATAATACCAAAGAAGTCAACAACAAATATACAATTATGGAAAAATATAATATCAACATGATATTATTTATATAGTATCATAGGATAGCACACCACAGTGTTAAAACATAATCAATAACACAAAATTAACAAAATATAACAAATATATAGCATGCAAAAATATGATATGAAATATAAATACATAATTCAAACAATTGTCAGGGCCGGCCCTAGGGGTAGGCCGGAGAGCCCTTCGCTTAGGGCCCCCAAAAAACGAGGGCCCCACTATCATCAAATGATTGCATTGTTTCTTCATAATTTATCTACAGACAGTATGCTAATTTTTTGATGGTATATAACTTTCATCGTGCTTTATTATGCACATGACACTGTTTTTAATGCTGCTTGCACATTATAACTTTTTTATGTGTGATTATAAGCTCCAACTGTAGCGGGACAATGGGCAAATTAACTGCTATGCATGTGTTGACTTTCTGTTGTATTTTTTAATCTATCTCTGTAGAACTGTATGCTAATTTCCATTCATGGGTTGTGCTTTATACAGTGCAACCTAAGTGCATTTCAAATTAAGCTGCTTTACTATATCTATTTGTTCTGTTTTGATTTATCTTATGATGATTGGATCTTGAAGTGTACGCCAAATACTTTGTTTTTACTATATGTCTTTGAAAGAAGCTTTTCAAAGTTAAAATTGATCAAATCTTACCTTCGATCAACTACGTTACAAGAAAGATTGAATGACTTAGCTATATTGTCAATTGAGAAAAATGTAGTGGAGAAGCTTGATTATACAAGTGTAATTAATGATTTTGCATCTAAAAATGCAAGAAGAGGCTTTATAAAGTAATACTTCTATAGGTTCATTGATCTTGTTTTGGGAAGGAGAGTGTTAGGGTGTAATTTGTAGGCCTTTGGCCAAGGTGGATAGCTTAGGAGAACTACATTGTGTTTGATCCTTGGAATTAGTTATAGTATCCCTTGGTATATAGGGTGCCATAAAGTTACATGGGTACAACACTTTATTTTAAAAAAAATCTTGTATATATGAGGGCCCCTTTAGGATTTTTGTTCAAGTTTTTACCAAGGGCCCCTGAATGCTCAGGACCGGTCCTGTTGTCAATCACTAGAATATATGATAAAACATATCAACTCAACAATATAAATAATTAAAAGAAGAGCATAAAGAACATAAAAGACAAAAGGATCTCAATAAAATATAAACCACTCATACTTAATCAGATAATACACATATTAAAACACAAAAACATAAAAATACAATACAAATAACAGATGAATCAAATACAAGCAAAAACAAAAGAAACATTTGAAGAGTATGTAAGCAAAACAAAATAGCAAAGAATAAAACATACATATAGTTTAGACAAACATAATAGACAAAATACATGAAAATAATAAAAATCGAATCACAATAGAAATATCATATAATGAGTTAGTAGAATAGACATTCAAGATATACAAAAAATAAAATTGCAAATAAAATACATGAACGCAATCAGCAAATCACATTCAACCAAGTAAGACATATAAGGCACAAATTTTAAAAAATAAAAATTGTTAATTATGTTAAAAAAATCAAAGATAGTATTATAGCAACATATGTTTAAAGTAGTCAAAAACATAAACGCACGTAAGGAAGCATAGATATAATAATCACAAATAGCAAACAGTAAGGGTAGAACATAATGATAAATTCAATAAAAATAGTTGTAGTTATAATTAATAATTTTGAGAGCATATGGCAATAAATAAGTATTATATGAGACACAATACTAAATCAATATTAAACATGTTTATATAATATAGCAATTAAAATCATCAAATATAATAGCCGTTAAAAATAAAAACACACACATAATAATAAGCATACAAAAGTCTGAATACTTATAGTACTAATCATGCTAACAAGATAAATTATGATAGAAATAATCATAAAATATTATATGATAAATAGACATAAGCGCAAACAAGCGATTCAAAAAAGGCATTTTATATAAAACATAATAAGGACATAATTATATATAATTTCGATAAACAATATAATAAACCAGAAATATTAGTAATATTCATAAGTAAAATAATAAATATAAATAAGATATAACAATAATAATTACTACTGTATAAAATCAATTAAGATATAACAATATATGACATAATAGTCAGAATCACATTTATACAATTGGCATAAATATACATAAATAAAGAAGTATAATACATAAAACATGAACTATGGAAGATAAAATAGATTTATAAACAAATAAAAACATAAGAAGGGCATAAATTTGTATAATAAAAACACTAATATATTATAAATAAATATATCATGAATGATTGATTAATGTGTGAACATAAACACTGATAATACATAAAACAGAACATGATTAGACAAAGTTGAAACTAAAAATAATAAATTACTATAAATCAATAAAAATATATATCGTAAATATAACAATATACGTGAATACACTATAGTAAAAATAGAATAGTAAATATAAAAGAATAAAAAAAATAAAACATAGCACAAGTAAACAAAAATAATGAATAGAGAATAAACAACAAACAATGACACAAAAAGACATAAAAATCTAAAAATACTATAAAATAAACACTAAAAAATAATATGTGTATACAATGAATATTGTCGATATGACAAGATAATACATATCGAAAATGAAGTAACAAAAACAAATATGCAATTGCATTATTAATAACCCATGAGTAAATACTATGCATACCCACAAACGCTATTTAGAATTATCTTTATATTAGTTATAAAAGAATAATAACTAATGTAACAAAATAATTATATAATTAGTAACTCAACTCTAAACTTAACAATACGAATAATTGTTTGAATATCAAAATAGAAATACATTACTCTTAGAAATAACAAACCAATGTGAACATACTTAAACAACCTAAACAAGATAAAACTGACTGATAAGAAAACTATGTACTGAAAATATTGTGAGTTGGAAAAATAAAGAATAAGAATGTAATGCATATGTAGAATACCAAAATCATGAACTTATTAAAGTATATTACAAAACACGAACACTATAAAATAATCTAGAACCTAAGTAAATGATAAATGATATAATAGAAAACGTACACATACATAATTTAGATATGCAAAAATATTTAAACAAAAGAAAATAATCTGAATATTAGATATGCTATGTGATGTATATGTAAAATCTAGAATAATGCGAAACACTTAATGATTTGAACAATAGAAAATGTATAAGTAATATTTTTTTATTTTACTTACACATTTTTAATGAAAACATACAATATAACTTTGTATGTGATACATAAAATAATATAATAAATAATGGAGAAATCAATACAATCAAATGATACATGAGTCAAATCAAAGAAAACATAGTGTAAAAATAATAACATATAAAATAATGACCGGTATGAGGAATGAGAAGTTATAAGAAGAGAGTGTAGTCGGGAAGTGACGAGACAAGAAACAGTGGGAAGATCCGGAGTCAAAAGTGATCAGGTAGGGACTAAGACATAATTCGTCGAGATGATAGAATAAGGGCTAACTATAGTCTTACGGATGAAATATGATAAGCGTCTAAGTTGTCCATTATTTCTCATTGGTAGGAACTCGGGATCGTGACTTGCATGAGCCACCAAAAAAACCTGTCATGTCCCGCTTCGCAAAATATCGGGGAATCAGAACGTGAACAAGTTTGCGATGTATTAGATTGAGGAGAATAAATAAAAATAAATATTTCTTCCCAACCTAATATGCTAAGCATCAAACAATATACAATACGAAGTCATAGGTCCCTGATCATAATTAGCGAGAAAATTATAAACAACTCAGAATAAAGAAATGTCATATCACAAATAGAATAATATCCGAGATATAAACTTTGGGTCAAACATGCCCTTATTATAAAACATTCTAACAAAATGCTGAATAGATAAAAAGATACATCGATCAACGAAAATAGAAAGAACTACAAAAGTAAACTAAGACCATCAACTAATAAAAGAAAAGACTAGGCTTCGGCTTCTTCTTCTACTCTATCTGCGAAGCACTCCCGTTGAGAATATCCGAGCCTTGACATGTCTCCAACCTGGACTTGTTCGTCCTATAAGTCTGAAGTACACAAGAGAAAAATAGGTATACGTCAGTGTCATGGCATACGGCAAGACCCCACAAAAGAAAAGAATGGTCGAACGACCAAGGAAATAACAGATGCAATAGCAGTAATAATAATAGAAGCGTGACCAATACGATAGCAAAAATAGAAATAGAAACATGTGATGATAGTAATAACGATAGAGGCATACAACTGGAATACTAACAATCTAGACATGATCCACTAGTAGAGTATAATAATCATAAGGAGCTAACATCATTAAGTGATAACCTATATAATGTGATAAAAAGGAAAGCTATAATTCTAGATATCAACAAAGTCTACCATAAGACACACAAGCACATTATTCTTATTTTACATGTTATTTGAATTGGGAAAGAATGTCTTCATGTATATAATCGGGTCACCGTAAACCTGTCCGGGGGTCGCACCTTCAAGTCAAGTATTAGCCCTCTGGCCCATGTATATAAAAACTCACGATATCAGGAAAGCGTATGTGCTCGTTTGTACACATGCTATATGCTCCATCCAATTCCTCTTTATAAACCTCACGTTTGTTAGTTTAATTTAAGTGACTGTACATGAAATATTATGCACTAACCACAGAGTTACCGTGGAACGACTTCTGTAAAACTATGAAAATAACTGTGACCCATAACACGTCCGATAAAGAGTGCATCGTCTAGTCAATGCTATAATAGTAATAGATAAGGAAACCTCATACCGGGATATCGTTATCATGGGAACTCGAAACTCCTCACATCGGGATATCGATGTCGAGTGAGTATAGCCATGCTTTGAAGCATGCTTATAAATTATAGTTTTAACAAGAGTCGTTTTCATATACAGTCTCTCCTATTGGATAACAACTAGGTGATAAAGCAACAAGCTTCTATATAGTCATTCGCCAAACAATCCATGCAGGTAATCACAGTACTATATACACTATAACTAATCATATTATAGTCTAATCTAATTAATTAACTCATAACAGATTTAGAAATTAAATGACGAGTCAATAAGTAATGGGATCTTTCCTACGAGTGTTGTTGGAATGTCTCGGTACTCCGATGGACTCGCTATCGGCTAGAAGGTGGCGGTTCTGTAATTGGATTTGCGTTGGCATATAGACGAACAGGTGGCGTGTGATAGAGGTGTTGGTTTGCGGTGAGCTCGGGAGGCGACCGCGGGTCGTGGCAGAGCAGCAAGGAAGGCGATAACGGTGGGCGATGATGACTGGTTGGCGACGGCTCAATGCCGATGGAGGAGGAGCTCTAGGAACTAGACGACACGGAGGAGGAGAACAAGTGCGACGAAGAGGGCAGTGGCGCCGCTGCTGAGGAAGACCGAGCCGGCGTCACTACTGATGGCGTTGAGGTGGGCGAATCTAGTCAGATATGAATGGCGGATGATGAGGCTGATAGCGAGGCGGTCGGTTGGAGTGAAGGGGACGATGAGGATGTTGGACCCTAGAGGAGGGGGGTGATTAGGGTCGTGACGCAAAAATTATGCGTTAAAAATTATGACAAGTAATACACCACTAATGAATGCTAAAATAAAAGAGATAAGGTTAGAGATCGTTATCCAAGTAACACGTGATGTGTTAACGAGGTTCGGTCCACTGACCTACGTCCCCGCTTCCCACTCTCAAGGAGAATCCACTACACAACCCAGTTTGAAAGTCGAAACTTTTTCTACACAATGATCTCTACGAGATCTCTCAACCACACAATTGATCTCCACGAGATCACCCTCACGATAGTAGTAATCACAGGAAAAACTCTCTTTACAACAATCCTATGGCAAGAAGAGAGATAGCACTTGAAGCTTGGGATGTGAAAAACAAAACAGTGAACAACAAGATGAAAGTTAAAGATCTTTTAAAAAAACACAACCACAAACTCAAGAGATTTGCAATTAATTCTCTTTCGGTTGTAGTTGGGGTTGTTGGGTATTTATAGGGAGAGAAAACTACAGCCTAAACCCAAAGAAATCTAGCAAAATCACACAGAATCTAAGAAACAGATTCTGTACCGCACTAGCCATTTGACAGGCTGTCAGTCGACTGACGGGCGGTGCCAGTCGACTGATAAGTTGAATATCATATTCAAATACGAGCTTATCAGTCGACTGATAGATATTTTCAGTCGACTGAAAATCTTCAGTCGACTGGTCAGTCGACGGAAATGAAACAGATACTAAAAATGAAGATTCTAGGCACTTACTTGGTTTTAAAAATGAGTTTCAAAGCCCTGTTAAAAATAGTAAATAAATTCTAAAAAATGTAAAACTTTGGGAATAGTTTATAAACATTTTTACAAACTTGTTTGAAAAAGAATTTTGTAAAAAGGTCATCGTATTTGTGAAAATCATCATTTTAACAAAATCACCAAAATACGAGTTTTGAAAGTGTGCAAGTATGTGTGGTATCCCAAATACCTTCAAATAAAATCTACAACTACTTGCCTACATTCTACCACTAGAGAGAAAATAAAAATAGCAAATATCTCTCACATAGAAATATATTTCTTGAGTCTGGATATTGCTTTAGAGTTGATGAAGCTTTCTCATTTTGTTTAGTGTTCTTGATAAACATTGCTTCATCACTTTGCCTCCTCCTCCTTTAGATATCGTCATTGTAGCTCATATTCCATCTAATCCTCTATAAATAGTACTAACAAGCTTGATATATATACTAGAATATCACTCAACAAGCTATTAGTACCGATAATGATGGTTGTAAATCATCATCAAAACATAAGAGCTAATAATCTCCCCCTTTTTGATGATGACAACCAACCATTATATTAGAGTAAAAATAAATATAGCTTATAGATAGAAGCTCTTCCTATCTATGAGCTCCCCCTAACTATGTGCACAAATGAGGAGATTTCTCTCCCCCTTTGTCACCATCAAAAAAAGGGTATATGAAGCAAGAAGCATGTTATGACAATGAGACATATGATATGTAACTAACCAAGCACACACAATTTTTTTTAAAGTATGCATAAACCCAAACCATTTTTTATGCGACAAAAATCTTTTTTACTAAGAGGCTTGGTAAAGATGTCCGCTAATTGAGATTTAGTATCAATATGAATAAGGGATACATCTTTTCGCTCTACATGATCGCGTAAGAAATGATGGCGTACATCAATATGCTTGGTTCTAGAGTGCAAAACAGAATTTTTTTGAAATATTTATAGCACTAGTGTTATAATAAAAAAATTTATATTTTAAAAATACAAATCATAGTCAACTAAACTTTGTTTCATCCATAAAAGTTGGACACAACATAAGCCGACGGTAATGTATTCCACTTTTATAGTGGACAAGGCAACACAATTTTGTTTCTTGGAAGCCCAAGAGACAAGAGAGTTACCTAAGAATTGACGTGTACCACTCGTACTCTTACGATCAACCTTACATGCGACAAAGTCAGCATCACAAAAACCATAAAGATCAAAAGAGGTGCTTTTTGGTTAAAATAAACCAAGATCAATTGTCCCATTGACATATGTAATAATTCTTTTAACCGCAATCAAATGGGATGATTTAGGAGAAGCTTGAAAATGTGCATATGCACACACACTAAACACGATATCGGGTCTACTAGCGGTAAGGTAAAAAAAAACTACCTATCATACATCGGTAAAGTTTTTGGTCAACATCCTCACCATTATCATCTACATCAAGCTTGATACTTGTACTCATGGGAGTTGGTGCATGCATAGAATTTTCCATTCCGAATTTCTTCACCAATTCTCTAGCATACTTGCTTTGAGAAACGAATATCTCATCCTTAGTTTGCTTGACTTGGAGCCCGAGAAAGAAAGTGAGCTCTCCCATCATACTCATCTCAAAATGATCTTGCATAACTTTGGAAAATTCCTTGCATAAAGTTTCATTATTTTTACACCAAATATGATATCATCAACATATATTTGAACTAAAATAAAATTATTTTTCCTTTTTCTCAGAAAAAGTGTATTATCAATTATCCTTTTAGAAAAACCATGCAAGAAGAAAAGTAGAGAGGCGAGCATACCAAGCTCTTAGAGCTTGTTTTAACGCCTCGCGCGCCAATTCGCCAATGCTTTGGAGCCTTTTTGACGGAGTCTGCTATGATGCAGATCTGAAACTCAAAAGGTGTCAATTGTTCCAGTAGCAAGCAAACACCCCCTCCTCCAAACCATCAACGAGTGAATGGATCCAAGTCAAAAGGACCCGTTCAACCCTTGAGGTGCGCATTCAGAAACACCGCACATTGCTTACGCACGCGAGAATCCTTGTGCAAGAAACCAAAAAGTTGCAGAAGGAAGAAGTGAAAAAGAAGCCACAAATGTTGCACAAAGTATGAAGGCCAAAGTCTAAGACAGCGGCCAAAAATATCAAAAAATACGGGTGACTCAGATCCGACCCTCCCAGTTGCGAGTCACTTCAATCCAACCCTCCAGCTCGTAGGTCACCTAAATCCGACCCTCCAGCCTACGAGTCACCCATATCCGACCCTCCAAGCCACGTGTTACTCAGATATGACCCTCCCAGCCGTGGGTCACTTCAATCTGACCCTCTAGCCTGCGGGTCACCTAAATCTGACCCTCCCAATCACGGGTCACTTCAATTCGACCCTTCAGCCTATGGGACACTCAGATCTAACCTTCCAGCTCACGGGACACTTAGATCTGACCCTCCAAGCCGCGGGTCATCCAAGTCCGACCCTCCAAGTCGCGAGTCATTCAAATTTGACCCTCCAAGCCTCGGGTCACCAAGGTCTGATCCGGACCAGAGTCAAGACAGGAGATATTCTGCACCTATTCCATTGAGTCCTGTCTCTACTTCAATTAATCCCGCACCTCTGATGAAGCCCCGCGATAGCGTGGACTTATCTTGATTCAAGATGAGGATGGTGAATCGCCTAGGTCCTTTGTACGAGGATCGAGGCAAAGTTCCGATCAAAGAATGCTTAGGTCCTGTGACTGAACTCCGAGTAACTACTCGAGCTGGTGAACCCCGAGCAGCCACTCAAGCTGGGGGTCACACATGCCCCCACAACAAGTCAGAGCCTTTCTATAATGGGAAAACTCTTGTAACTGACCACCTTGGATTGCGGGTCAGTGTCCAAGAGCCCGTTAAGGTCCCACGTTCACGAAAGCATGGCTCTAAACATGTGACTCTTGAGAACGTCATTAAGGCAATAACTCCTCAGAAAGAAACGTCTTCATCAGACGATGACATTATACTTGAGAAGTCATACCAACACGTGATAGATTGCTTCGGTCATTATGCTGATGAGTTGTACTATAGGGTTGGGGGTACAAACAGACCTTGAAAGAGAGATTCTTGGGAGATGGACTTTCATTGTCCGTATACCAAGATAATCAGGGTAGTATTATCAGCATGTAGCTGCTCTAAAATCGCTCCGCAGAGGGTCTCGGTATTTGAGAGGATCTCTAACAGAACGACTAAGTCCAAGCCAAAGAATTTCCATAAGAAACGATCAGTCGTTCAAGGAGACGAATTTCCAAAAGTTACGATAAATATGGTCAATAAGGGAAAGTCGACTCGACCTTCTAGTTCTGACCCGCTCATATCGCATCATTAACCCGGTTACGATCAGGAACCATTAGATAAAGAGATTATTAGAGAATGCAGAGGGGATTATCCTCGGATGATGAAACATCAGATGCCAACTCTGTAGTCCCCTCTAACAAAATAGTATCTAGCCCAGGACAATCCCATGAAGTGTTTATGATTAACACTGAGGAAGTAGCCAAAATGGTTGAGGAGGCTCTAGCCAAGCAGAAGCAAGCATTCAAAATCGAAATAGAAATGGCTATGCTGCGGATGAGGGAGGAGCATGACCAACAGATCCGAGCCTTATTGAATCAGATAGGTGAATCCAGTCGTCCCAACAATGTTAGCCAAGCAGCTAGCAATTCAGATGAGGATGAACATCTTAATACTGATAACCCTCCCGTTGACCAAAACGCTGGGGGTGGTCCCACTGAGAATAACGACGCCGAGGGTGGTTCAACCAATAATGATAACACTGGAGGTAGCCCCGTTGTTCCTCTTAAGAATCGTCCAGTGCCTGATACGAGCAAGGATGAGAAAATGAAAGAACTTGAGAGCAAAATTAACGCTCTAATGTCTGCTCGAGGGGTGAAAAGGACCAGTATTCAGTGTCCTTACCCAAGAGAGTGGGAGTCGATCCCGTATCCGGCAAAGTTTAACTTGATCAACTTCACGCCGTTTGACGGGAAGGGCTCCCCTACTCAACATCTGATCTACTTCAAGTCCCACTTGGGTATGATATCCGGCAATGAAGCCTTGATCGTTCGGTCATTCGTTGGCACCCTTCGCAGACCCACCTTTGATTGGTACCGTTGTCTCAAGTCTGGAAGCATCAACAGCTGGGACGACCTGGAGAACCTGTTCCTCGCTCACTTCTTTGATGATGATGTCGAGGTGTTAATCAGGATACTCTTTGATGAGAAGCAAAAAGGCGACGAGACGGTCGATGACTTCGTCAAGCGCTTTCGGAATAAGGCGATGATTTGCCGAGATCTGATCACAGAGGACTTCATCCTCCAAACCTGTCACAACAACCTTTCTTTGGACGTGTTGGAAGTCATGGGAATAGCACCATCCAACACCTAGAAAGAGTTAAAGGTGCACGGGGAGTGGGCCGAATGCTTCCTCAGAAGGAAGAAGGCCGAGAGGAACCAACCGACGGCTAATCCTCCAAACTCGAACTTCACCTCTCGTAGTAAGGGCAAGGCACCTACAGTAGTTATTGATGTTAATCAGACATCGCAATAACAATCCCGGAGATAGCAAAAGATTTCGGATCCGAGACTCCAAAAAGAGTACTCCTTCAAGGACGAAGATGTTCCAGCCATTTTTGAGTCCTTCCTTGAAAACAACAAGATCAAGCTACCACCTATCGCAGATCAGGAGTAAGCTGATAATACTGCAGATCCGAAGTACTGTGTGTACCATAGGAGGATCCTTCATCCTACCAAGGTTTGCTTCGCTCTCAAGAATAGCATCCAAAACTTTGGTTGAAGTCGGCTTCATAATGCTCAATTAAGTCGAATGAACACTTCGAAGAGTATACGAGTATAAACTGCTTCTCAATACTCCAATAGGTATATGAGTCTAAACTGTTTCCTACCTTTGATGGAAAGTTTCTGGAGAATTTTTATACGTAATATTCTTAAGGATAATCCGGTCATGTAACTAAGTACAATATCGGACCCAGTTCCGCAAAGGAAGCTGGGGATGGATGATTCATATAACGGGAAGTTCCCGGAATAATGCTACATGTAATTTTTTTAGGGATAACCCAATCATTACGAACAAAGTGATAAACACTAAACCCCCACTGTGATTTTTGAACACTCTTTTGCTGAGATGAGATTCGATCACTTCGTTAGATCAATCTTCCCTCACAAAACTCTCATTGGTGTTTGACGACTCACAGTATTCCACCACAAAATCCCCATCGATCAGACTAATTGATGGTGGGACCATAAAAATTCCTTTCGGTTGAATCCACTCAAACTTTTGATGCGTCTGTGCACTTAACATTCGCATAGTTAAAGTCCGGACATAGTACTTGGAATTTTAATATCCTGATCATTGACGATTGTCAAACCCCTCCGTATTAAGTATTTGTCACTTAACACCAGAAACCCCCTCTGAGTGATTTGTATAAGTCAACACTCCTACTATGATTTGTACTCCCACTCCCACTGTCTACCTGGTCAAACCTTCCTATAGTTAGGACCACAACCAAAATCCCCTCTCGATTCTTCCAATGAACGAGAGGTCCACGAATCAAGCGATCAAACCTTTCTATAGTTAGGATCGTCTCAAACCTCCTACTCGGTCAAACCTTCCTACAGTTAGGGCCAAAACCAAAATCCCCTCTCGATTCCTCCAATAAACGAGAGGTCCACTTTCAAATCGAATTACATGCGATTTGTTTAAGTCTACCTATTCAATATCGTCGCACTAAAAGAGTTAACTTTTTTAGTATAACATTACATGCAGAACGGACTTAAACAATCTGCATGCTAGCCCGACTTAAACGGTAATCGGTAAAGTCACATCAAACCCATGAAGGCTAAGGGTTTGCCAAAAACCTTAAAGTCTACGCCCAACACGCATCGCCGTTTAGTCTTTTTACGTGAGAAAGACGAAGTCTACGTATTCAATATCGTAGCACTAAAAGAGTTAACTCTTTTAGCATAACGTTACATGCGGAACGGACTTAAACAAATCGCATGCTAGCCCGACTCAAACGGTAGTCGGTAAAGGCTCATCAAACCCGTTGATAGCTGAGGGTTTGCCAAAAATCCTATATATGCGAAAGTCACTGACGCACCAGCCCCATTAGTTGGTCTCGTAACTTGGGCATCCAACAACTTTGGGATAAGATCCACACACGCAGATGAATCAGCTTTAATAGTTGGTCCTGCAGCCCAATATTTAGGACCGCCACGCTCCAATGCCTTATGAGCTTAAACTATGTGGGCTCCAGCTAAACTGTGTTAACACCGATCAACGCATTGCAGCAAAGGTCAACGCCAGACATCGCATTACAATAAAGGTCAATGCCGGTACCCCAAGTGATTCAGCATTTCATTGTACAAAGCCATCTGAAAGCGAACCTATAGAAGATAATACTCACTTCTTTATAAATGGAAAGTTGGCAACCAATAATTTTCGTGTCAGCTTCCTGCATAGTACTCTTGAAGCACTCCATTTCTCTTGGCTCATCAGAATCGAACAAATCAAGAAATGTGGAGAAGAGAATACACGCAAATTTATTTTCCTAATGTAAAGAGGACGTTGTATACTTAACGGAACAATTCATATGCAAGTTGCAAGTGAGTCTATGGCAG
>BQKN01063920.1:0-17227 GCA_022839385.1 Asparagus kiusianus
TACAAATAATGTGGTTCATAGAGAACCAACACCTCCTCCTCTCCGAGTGTAGAAAATTCTAAAAATGGTTTCAGATGTTGACCATTTGTTTTAAAAATGTTATCATTTTAAGGATTTTCTATCTCGACAGCCCCATGCGAAAAAACTTGTTTGACAAAAAATAGACCTGCCCATCTTGATCTTAATTTTCCAAGAAAAAGATGCAATTTTGAATTGTACAATAAAACTTTCTGTCCTGAAGAGAAATTTTTTCGTAAAATTGATTTGTCATGAAAAATCTTGGTTTTCTCTTTGTAAATTTTTGAGTTTATGTATGCATCATTTCTAATTTCTTCTAACTCATTTATTTGGAGTAATCTGTTCTTACCTGCCGAGTCTAAGTCAAAATTCAACTGTTTTATTGCCTACATTGCTCGATGTTCCAACTCCACTGGTAGGTGTCAAGTTTTCCCGAATACCAGTCTGTACGGTGACATCCCCAAATTGGCCTTGAAAGCTGTTCTATACGCCCACAGAGCATCACATAATTTTACAGACCAATCTTTTCTGTTATGATTAACTATTTTTTCTAAGATTTGTTTGATCTACCTGTTTGTGACCTCTACTTGTCCACTGATTTGGGGGTGATAAGGAGTTGACAATTTGTGTGTGATTGAATATTTCCTCATCAAAGCCTCAAAAGAACGGTTACAGAAATATGTACCGTTATCACTGATGATCGCTCGGGGTACTCCAAACCGGGTAAAAATGTTCTCTTTTAAAAACTTGACAACGACCTTGTTGTCATTAGTTTTGCAAGCTACCGCCTCAACCCATTTTGACATGTATTCAACGGCTACTAGAATGTAAACATTTCCAAAGGAATTTGGAAATGGTCCTATGAAATCAATACCCCACAGATCAAAAAGTTCAATGGATAAGATGGGTTGTAAGGACATCATATTTCTCCTAGTGACCTTCCCTAAAAGCTGACAGCGGTTACAGGTTTTACAAAACTCGAATGAATCCTTGAAGAGAGTGGGCCAGTATAGCCTAGATTGGAGAATTTTTCTAGCTGTTTTTCTTGGGCCAAAGTGGCCCCCATAGGCTTGCTCATGACAAAAGGATAGAACACTCCTAGTTTCTTCAGTGGGAACACACCTCCTAAAGATCTGATCAGGACAGTATTTGAACAGATATGGATCATCCCAGTAAAAGTATTTTATTTGAGAGAGAAAACAGGATCTATCCTGTTTGGACTAATAAGAGGGGATCTGGTTCATGACTATGTAGTTCACAATGTCAGCGAACCATGGGACAGATTGGATTTGTAGGAGTTGTTCATCAGGGAAATGCTCATTGATCGGAACGATTGATGTTGGTGCATTTGAGAGTCAAGAGAGGTGATCTGCTACGGGGTTCTCTGTTCCCCTTCTGTCAAGAATTTGGATGTCAAACTCTTGAAGAAGGAGAATCCATCTAATGAGCCGTGCTTTAGCATCCTTTTTGGTCAAAAGATACTTTAGTGCAGCATGATCTGTGAAAATTTTGGTTAAGGAACCGATGAGGTAGGACCTGAATTTTTCTAAGGCAAAGACTACAGCTAAAAACTATTTTTCTGTGACAGAGTAATTTTGCTGGGCATCATTCAGAGTCCTACTGGCGTAGTAGATCACATGTGATTTTCCATCAAACCGTTGTCCTAAAACAGCACTAATCGTAGAATCAGATGCATCACACATCAATTCAAAGGGTAAGGTCCAGTCCGACGCATGAATGATAGGAGCTGTGGTTAGCTCCTTTTTCAGATATTCAAAAGCTTTGAGGCAGTCGGGAGAGAAGACAAATGATGTATCCTTGGCTAAGAGATTGGTCAAGGGTCTAACAATTTTGCTGGAATCCTTGATGAAACGTCGGTAAAAACCAGCATGACCAAGAAACGATCTGACATCTTTGACAGTTTTGGGAGGAGGGAGATTAGAAATGAGATTTATCTTAGCTTTGTCCACTTTGATTCTCCTATTGGAAACTACATGTCATAAGACAATGCCTTGTTTGACTATGAAATGACATTTCTCCCAATTAAGAGTCAGATTTTTCTCCCTACACTATTCTAGGACCAGTTTAAGATGATGCAAACATTGGGAAAACGTGTCACCAAAAATGGAAAAGTCGTCAATGAAAATTTCGAGAAATCGCTCTACCATGTCGGAAAAAATGCTGATCATGCAACGTAGGAATGTGGCCGGTACGTTGCAAAATCCAAAAGGCATGCGTCGGTAAGCGAATGTTCCATACGGGGAAGTGAAGGTGGTTTTCTCCTGATCTTCGGGAGCGATAGGGATTTGATTGTAACCTGAATATCCATCCAGGAAACAATAGAACTCATGTCCTACTAAACACTCTAACATTTGGTCAATGAAAGGAAGAGGGAAGTGATTTTTCCGAGTGGCTAAGTTGAGTTTTTGGTAGTCAATACAGACTCACCATCCAATTTGGATTCGAGTGGGAATCAGCTCAGTAGCCTCATTTTGGATCACGGTGATCCCAGATTTCTTTGGAATAACTTGGACCGGACTCACCCATGAACTATCAGAAATAAGATAAATTATCCCATGATCGAGATATTTCAGAATGTCTTTCCTAACGGCTTCTTTCATCACTGGGTTTAACCTACATTGAGGATCTCTAGTAGGTTTGGCGTTATCTATCAAATGGATTCGGTATTGAACAATGGTTGGACTAATCCCTTTGATATCAGCCATGGTCCATCCAATGGCTTCCCTATTCTCTCTTAAAACATCTAAGAAAGCTTCCTTTTGACCGGTAGTCAAATCAGAAGAGATGATAATTGGTAAAGATTCGTTCTCTCCTAAGTAGGCATACTCTAGATTTTCAGGTAGAGGTTTAAGCTCTAACTTAGGGGGTTCCTCCACAGATGGGCGAAGCTGGACTCGGGGTTCTATCTCTAAAGGTTCTCGTTGCCAGCCAACAGCAAAAACATGATTGACCAGCGGTTCTATCTCTAGTTCGTCATCAGAAAGCTCTTCAATCATTAAATCGGATGCATTTTTATCAGACTCACACTCTCCCTCTTGTTGTTCACTGGATATTCCTTGAATGAAATTCACTTCCATTGGTTCATCAGATGGATCACTAGGCTGTCTCCCTAAGTTGAAAATATTAAGGTCAACAGTCATATTCCCAAAAGATAGTTTCATCTGACCGGTTCTGCAATTTATCAAAGCATTTGAGGTGGCTAAGAACGGTCTTCCTAGAATGACAGGGATTTGACTTTTGAGATTGGAAACGGGCTGTGTTTCTAAGATAATAAAATCAACAGGGAAAATGAACTCTCCAACTTTGATCAGAACATCCTCTACCTCTCCTTTGGGAATTTTTACAGATCTATCAGCTAACTATAGAGTGCATCTTGTCGGTTTAAGTTCTCCTACACCTAGCTGTTGATAGACTAAATAAGGAAGGAGGTTGATGCTGGCTCCCAAGTCTAGAAGTGCCTTATTAATGTGAGTGTTACCTATGACGCATAGAATTGTGGGACAACCAGGGTCCTTGTATTTCAACGGCATGGGGTTTGAAAAAATTTCACTGAGGTTAGTAGCTAAGAAGACTTTCTTGGGGATATTGGTGGTTCTTTTCTTAGTGCATAAGTCCTTCAAGAACTTTGCATAAGAAGGGATTTGTTCGATTGCATCTAGGAGAGGTATGTTGATCTTGACCTGTTTAAACGTTTCTAGGATTTTCTCAACCTGCGGGGAGTTTTCTCTAGGTTTGAGTCTATCTGGAAAGGGGGCAACGGGCCTATACCTATCTAGATCAGGCTCAATCTCAAGTTCAGCATTTTGGTCATCGGAAGGAATTGCTTCATCGGAAGGAGTGTGTTGGATGGGAGAAGGGATTTGATCCGGTGGCATTCTAACTTGATTGTCTATTTGTTTCCCTGATCTCAGAGTGTGAATTGCATTCAATTGAGCTGGATTGTTGGAACTGGATCCAGTGTCTTTAGGGTTTGCAACAGGTTGACTTGAGAATTTTCCTTTCTCTCTCACTCACGGCAGTGGCTAGTTACCCAAGTTAGGTTTCTAGCCGGGCTATGGCTTGAGTGTTCGAATTGAGCACTTGGCCGGTGGTTTGCATGAATGAATCTAGAGTGGTGGATGATTGGGTCAACATGTTGGTAGTTTGTGTAGAAGCTTTGATCATAGCTTCTAAACCCTTTTCTAAGACACTCAAACGTTTGTCATGATCAGAATTTGATTGATTTGTGGGCTGGTGAGGATGAGGATGTTGGGTTGGAAAAACTGGGTTAGCTTGTTGAAAATTGTTTGGTGCGTTGAATGGGACAGTGTTTCCCCTCAGGAATTGTTGGTTCGACGTGAGAATGAAGTTTTGATTTCCAGGAGAATTTCCTTGGTTCCATGCAAAGTTGGGATGATTTCTCCAACCTGGATTGTAGGTTGGAGAAAATGGATCATTTCTCGAGCGCTGGAATACAGCGTTCATCTGTTCTAAAGCATGGTTGTTTCCTAAGAGAGGGCATTCCTCTGAAACATGGGTAGAAGACTGACAGTTATGACATCCCGGGGTAGAAACATGATTGATTTGAGCTGGAGCTTGTTCCTTAACTTCTAAGGCTTCTAACCTCCGCAGAATCGTCGTCATCTTTGCTTCAGAAGCAATGTTTGGCTCCAGAGAAAGATCACTAAACTTAGATTGGGGAACTGATGAAACCTTGTCATCACAGTGTTCCCACTGCATTATTTTCTCGGATAGACTCTCTAGGAATTCCCAAGCTTCATCTGCATTTTTCCTCATAAAATCTCCCTGACACATCGATTCTGAAGATGTTTTTGAAGAATAGTTCAATCCTTCATATATGACATGGCACAATCGCCATTTTTCTAGACCATGATGAGGACATTGGATTAAAAGATCTTTGAACCGGTCAAAATATTTCCAGAATGGCTCTCCTGGGACAATTTTGAAGTTTTGAATGTTGTTCCTAAGCTTTACTGTTTTGTGAATAGGGAAAAATTTCTTAAGAAAAACGGTGACAAATTCATCCCAAGTTAAGATGGAATTTGTCGGTAAGCTGTACAACTAGTTTTTAGCTTTGTCCTTAAGGGAAAATGGAATAAATCTGAGCTTAATTGCATCTTCGGTTAATTCTCTCATTTTAATCATAATACACACTTCCTCAAATTCCGAGATAAAAATATATGCATCTTCTGTTTCATTACCTAGGAATTTGGGAAGCATGTTTATGTAATGCGGTCTAAGCTCGAAATTTGCTCTATTTACTTCGGGGAGTCTTATGCAAGATGTAATTGCATTTCTGGTGGGGTAACACATATCTTGAAGAACGGGTTGATTTACCATTTCTTGGATTGGTTCAACACGGATTAAACGATGAGAATTATCCCGAACCCAAGTTTGCATACACCAAAACAAATATTTTTTTAAGGAAAGAAAGAAATTAGTTTTTTTTATATGAAAAGATAAAGAAAAAGAAAATCCTAACTAAACAAATCAAATCAATCACTTTTTAATCACTCTAATTCTAGGGTTTAGCCTAACTCAACTAGACCAGCTCCTAACCAAAAACTCCTACAGTGAAAAGATTAAAGTTTTACCAGGTAGTTAGTCAGGTAAGGATAGTACTAGAGGATGATCAAAGATTAATTAAGTACATCTTTCCTTGCGGAGTGCTTTACGCAGCCCCTAAACCTTGCCTTAGACACCAACTAATCTGAGAAAACTTAAACCGGTTCACTTAAGGATTTATTGTTCCTTATTGATCTCGAATCCTTAGGGGCCAACGTCTAATGAGTTTTAGAAGGCTTGGGTTTGTGAAGTGAGGAATTAGTGATTTGTGGGCTAAGGAAAGGATGATGAAATCCCTTACCTTATCTTGATTGGTGTTTTGCCCTTAAGAATGTTTTAAGTGTGTGCCAAATCAAGTGCTACAATCACTTTGGTGAATTCCTACACTATATGAAATGCAACCCTAGAAATTAAAAGCGACTAAAAAGGATGATAAAAAGAAATCTTTTTTTTAAATTATGGTCAACAACAATCAAATATGAGAAGAGAGCTCTTGTTTGAATTTATTATCTTGTTAGTTAATGTTCAAGTGAAAGGTGGATTTTATTATGGTCAACAAAAATAAATTCTTTTTGTTTTTTAAAATCCTAAGTGTCTCTAATTGTGAAGCTAATTAAAAAGGGTGGAATTGAAAACTAGAAAGAGGACTTACCCGAAAGCAATTCTCTAAATTCTTGATCTTCAATCCAAGACTTTCAAGCTCTAAGCGGGTCCTTCACAAGAAAAACACACAAGTTAAAGAACCAAAATAATAAAATCCTATTTAAGCACCTTCCCCGGCAACGGTGCCAAAAACTTGATGCAGCATAATTATGTACCAAAATTGCAAGTACACAATTGATCAAGTTATAGTATAAAAGTTATCGATCCCACAAGGAAGGTGATTTTAAGAGATTATTACAATAGGTTCTTATGTTGTGTGCGTGACAAAATCGGATTAAAGAAAAAGTGTGATTGTGATGAGTGATTGTTGTGAATATATGCAAGAGATAATAAATTAAATTTTAGAGAAAAGAAATAAGAATCAAAGAATAAATGAAATCGAAGGCAAGAAAAAAAATGAATAAAATCAAGAAATAAAAATCAAAAATGAAAAGAAAATTCAAGAAAGTCAAGATGAAAGTTTCAATTTAAGATATAAGAAATCTAGAATTTAATCCACTAACTAATCTCAATTAAAAAATACAAACTATTCTCTTTTTATCATATTTCAACTTAGATTTATTAAGCATAGATTATCAAACCATTTAAGGAAAGTGTAACCTATCAAATTATCATCTAAGTTAAAATTACTATTCATGATAAGAACAACAACAAGATAATAATCCTAGAATTCATAAGCATAACCTATCAAACCATTTACGATAAACATAGATTATCAAATTCTTCTTCTACCGATTAGTTTTCTAGTTGATTATCC
The DNA here is from genome assembly GCA_022839385.1 of Asparagus kiusianus. Classification (NCBI taxonomy): domain Eukaryota; kingdom Viridiplantae; phylum Streptophyta; class Magnoliopsida; order Asparagales; family Asparagaceae; genus Asparagus; species Asparagus kiusianus. The sequence continues at coordinate 7,025 of BQKN01063920.1, forward strand.
TAAACATGAACATCTTAAGTGAAAGAGAAAAATTTGCATAATATAAAGGTAATTAGATTAGCATCATATAATTATGAGATTCCTACAAGAATTAATTTCACATCTTAAGAAATAAAAAACAAGAAGAAAAAGAACTAATTACAAAATAAAAATCTAAACTATGAACAAGAAATAAATATAACTACAAAGAATTAAAATCTAAACTACAAAATAAATTGCAAAAATTAAATGCAAGAAAATAAATCTACTCTACAAAAAAGTGCAAAAAGAAATAAAAAAATAAGAAAATAAATCTACACTACAAGCATGAATGTAAATCTAACTAATAAGCAATAATAAAGAAATTACTAAAAAGAAATAAAAGAGAAAAATAAAAGAAAAGCAAACCTTCAAACTTTTCCTCATCTCCATCATCATCATCCAACAAAGAGAAGAAGATTTGAAGTGGAGAAAAAAATTTTATTATTAATTGCAACAAAAGTTATAATTTTTGGAAGGCCTTCTCAATTAAGAGTAGGCCTCTTCTCCAAATGGAGTTACAAAATTTTTCACACCCCTAACTCCTCACTCTCTACCCCTATTTATAGTAAACATCAGTAAATGAGAGCCATTGGATTGAAATCTTATCCAAAAACATCAAAAATCAGCCTTAGATTCGTAACTAACTGCCCAGGGTATCGATGCCTGCATCGATACAGGCATCGATGCCCCCATCGATGCAGGCATCGATGCCTGCCCTTTTCCTGTGTGCTATCCGCAGATCCTCTTGTATTTGGCTTTTGGGTTTGGGTCTTTAGCTTTAGCTTGGACTTTTGGGCTTGACATTTGGGCTTTGGTATTTTCTCTTGATTTTTCCACTGGGCTTTGATTTACTTCTTCATTAAATATTTGAAAGAATTCCTTTGGCTTCATGGGCTTTATTTCTTCATTAAATCAAGAGCTTTTTGTTGAGAGATTGGAGTTTAAGATTTATTCTTCATTAACCTGCAATTAAAGATAAGAACAATTATTAGTAGCATATTTATTCATATAAAATAGATAATGAGGGTATAAAATTGCAATAAAATATGATTATCATAAATTTCTCCCTTTTGGCGGCTTCATCACCCTTATTCTTCAATACTTCGTTGTTGCTCTAACCAATGAACCCAAAGTTGATCCGGGTAAGGAATATTTTGATAGAGTCTCTATCTCACGTATGCAAATTTCTGATTCCTTATCTGATCCTGCTAAGCCATCTTCCTCCCGTTCTCGGTCTAGAGCTTCCACCTCCTCCACTTCTGATATTTGTGCCCGGTTGGATCGTCTTGAGACTCAGGTCTCAACTATTAAGAGGGACGTTAGGACTATTCTATCTTATCAGCGTCAGTCTCTTGGGATTCCGGATCCCTCTTCCAGTTCTGTCTCTGGTTTTGATGAGGGCTCTGATGAAGGATCTGCATCTGGCTCTGGTTCGGGATCTGGCTCCGGATCTGATGATGGTGGTGATTGACTTTATTTCTTATTGGAGTTTATTGGATTTTATGCTTATGGTCATGTTTATGCTTTGTTGAAAGAAAACTTGATACTTATGTTTTGCTTTGAGTTGTAATAACTCTATGGTTTGTGTGGAAAACTGTGTGTTATTATGGAACAAATTATGTATGGTTTGTGTGGTAAACAATATAGTTTTGTGGGACAAATTTGGTTTATTGTGTTTATGTTAGTTTATCATGAATAATGTATGGTGAAAACAATATTTTATGCCTTGTTTTGTGAAAACAAATATGTGGTTTTGTGAAAACATGTTGCTAATGATGCTTTATGCTTGGTTTGGACTTTAAATTTCAAATGTTTATAGATGTATATGAATGATTATGATTACATGATCTTTATATGTCATTTATGCAACTTGACAGGGGGAGCCTTTTGTCCATACACTTGGTTATTATCTGTGCTTGAATACAGGGGGAGTGTTGCTCCTATATATTTTTTCCTTTTTGATGTTGTCAAAGGGGGAGAAAATCTACATATTGATGTTCTATTTAATGTTTAATTCATATTGATGGAATATTATGATATGTGGTTTAATAAATGGTTTGATATATTCATGTCAATATAGTTCATTCATGATATATGTGGTTTATCAATATGTATTTCATATCATTAAATAAATTGTTTGCCATCATCAAAAAGGAAGAGATTGTTGGCCCTATAGTTTTGATGATGATTTGTCAAACAATTTATCGCTAATCCATTCTCTAGTTTTTGTTGTTTTGTTTTTCTCTTTACAGGCAATTCAACACACGACAATCAAACATTAAAAGATTCAAGTTCATGTGTGCATTCACCTAGGTATAAGTTTAGTTTGCTTACATATATCGTATGTCTATATGTAAGCTCAATATATGTACACTTTAACACAATATTGACGTTTTCTATCATATAAATGATTTTTCATCAAACTTTGTTACAATAGTGTTTATTTCTTGTTTACAGCTCATTCATACTTTATTAAATATATATAACGTATGCATGATATATATATACTTATTTACAAGTCATATCTTAATTTTCGTATTCACGAAATACAGGTTTTCTGAACACTTTTTAAAAACAGAGAGTTTTCACACATAAAAATTGATTTTCCAAAAATTCCTTTTCAAACATGTTTATTTCATCATTTAGAAACTTTCCCCAAAGTTTTACTAATTTAGGAATTGATTTGATATTTTTAATGTATTTTCAAAATCAGCCCAAAAACCTGTAATATGCCATGTATCAGTTTGCGGTCGACCGCCACGGTCGACCGCCATCAGCAAACTTTCATACTATGGGTTTTATGTGCTCGTGGTCGATCATGACGATCGACCGTGAAACTACCCAGAGACTTTCGCGGTCGACCGCCAGCTTTCAAACCCTATACTCAGATTTTTTGTGCCTCGCGGTCGACCTCGAGACTTCCACGGTCGACCGCCGATCTCATCATTGCCTTTTAACGGCTATTTTTTTACAACGGCTGTTTGAGGCTATTTTGGTCTTTTCTAATTGGTTTTGGCTGATATTTTGAGTAGGTATAAATACCCCATTGCTCTTCTTCTTTAGTAAGATATCTATCAAGAAGTTTTGTTTTACAATTAGTGTTTTAACAAAAGATTAAGAAGCGTTTAAGAGCTGTTTAAGCTGATTTCATCAGTCTGTTTTAAAAGAAGTTTCCTACTACAAGAAGAGGATTTTTAATCTCATCATCCACTGTTCTTCCTGTCTATGGAGAAGTTTTCCTAACTCATCTTTTCATATAGCTTATAATTTTATTTTTATATATTAGCTATATTTATTAAGTTACATATTTTTCATTCACTGTTATCACACACACAATATTGAGCTTAATATCTTCATACTATATAGTGTGAGTTGTGGGGTGTGATTTAGTGAGTGTGAGCTTCATTTGCGTTCTCATTTGTTATTGAGAACAAACCATTGTATTTAATCTTTATTTGTGAGTATCACTTGTAATACACTTGTACACCGAGAGAAGTATGAGGTGAGAGACGGGGTCGAATCCAATAAGAGTGGCGTCGGTTGACGAACCTAGGGAGAGGTCGCATCCGAGCACTTGAGGAGGAGAACACGGGCTAGGTTCCTACACTTAGTGTGTAAAGTGTGATCACATAGTGTTTGTTGTGTGAGAGTTTTCGGTAAGCTTGTAAACCGAGAGTGCAGAAGTTTCGGCTTCCAAACCGGATTGTGATAGTGGAGATCTCCTCGAGATGAGGAGCGGGGACATAGGTCGTGGTGACCGAACCTCGTAAACGTATTGTTTGTTTGTGTTTTGCTTAGCGTACTTTTATTTGTGCTTATTCATATCACTCTTGCTCATATCTATCTTATATCATTCTTGCAAGAACAAATTGATCAACATAATTTTATTTGGTATTTAATCGGGATTAGATTAGCATAAGACCCTAATCATCCCCCCCCTCTAGGGTCTATCACACAACACCACAACCAACCAACCAACCCATCAACCAATACCACCACCACTACGCACGCACACACCATCAACACCACTATCACATAAAAACATTATAAGTATATATTTTGGGCTTTATGTTAGGGTTAGAGTTAGGGTTTGTGTGTAACAGTTTGTATCAGTGTGTATCGGTGTGTATGATATCATTTAGTCATGAAGAAAATTCATAACTAAGTAAGAGAATTATATATTAATTCATTAATTAAAAAAAGTAAAGTATATATATTACCTAGTTCGTCATAAACCGTCTCCTATATGACTCTTGAGGCAGAATCAACATGAAATGTGTGAACTCCAATTCACTCTGCTCCCGGCGCCTCCATTCTTCCTCCGCAATCTGCTGATATGTTTTTGCTGTGACAACCAATCTTCAATCTCTTTCAACCGTTGCTCCTTAGAGTCTTGATATGAACTGCTTCCTAGTGTTGTTGGTGGTGTTGCAGACTCGTAGGTGCTACTAGACTCATGCGACCGATGCTCTGATCCCTCCACCGGTATCTATTCTTCCTACTCAGTCCAATGACCGTCTCGATGATGGAGTCCTCCTCCTCTCTACTTAACTGGGCAGGAGTGTTAGAACTGACCTGAGATTGAGACATTTACTCTTGCACCTTAACATGTAATTTCTCCTGTGATATATCAAAACAACCTGGGCAAGTTGACTTACTAATGATGCAATGTTATGAAATTGAATATATAAATTAACTGCTACTTATAGCCAGATCCTTATTCTTTGTTTCTTCTCTTCATCGACGTAATTTAGGCTCCAGGAAGTCAGAATACGATCTGCAAAATGTTTGAGATCTCCCCTTCTCTATTTTATTCAAATATATTATTAACCCATAACACATAAATTATACTCAAATTGATAACTTAAAAGCTAATATATTATATACCTTAAGCCCCAATTGGTGATAATGCTGGCTGAAGGACCTAGAGCCCCCTTGATGCTCATAACTGCGAGGTGCGTTGCAGTTCCTCCATGCTATTTTGGCTTTACCCTACAAAATAATGTCAAATCAAAACAATATAGAAATTCAAATAATAATTAAAAATCAGTACTTCAATAATACCTGAATTTCGATCGTGTCCCAGTAATTGCAAAGTGCAAAAAAATCTACTCCATCTACGCGCTCGTCAAGATGCCAGAAGCACTCCTAATCTTCTATAATTTGAACAAAATATTTTTTCTTCACCTCAAACAACCATCTCTTGAACGATAGATTGATTTGCGTGAAGCAGTAAGTCCAAGCACAAATATAATCATCAAGAAAGAAAAATTGCTTCAGCATATAAAGAAAAAAGAGATACAAATAAATGTATTAAACATAATAATTAACTAATAACTAATAATAATGAAAATTAAAATAAATAACTCACACATATATATCTCCAACAAGCCACCAGCGCATCAATCCGCCAACCATCCTGTACCCGTATGTGACAAGTAATAAAGAGATTATATATAGTATTTATTGGACGAAGAATTTTACGGCTCGAATATATGTGTGTGTGTGTGTGTGTGTGTGTGTGTGTACAGTTTCTATGTAATTAGTGATATAATAGTTATGTTAACCTTCACTCTCACCATCACCCTCACCCTCACCGTAACCCTCACTATAACCCTCAATGTAACCCAACCCTCACCTAACCCTAACCCTCGCCCTCGCCATAACCCTAACCCTCACCTCACCAACCCCTAACCCTTACCAAACCCTAACCCTCTCCCTCGCCATAACCCTAACCCTAAACGTAATCCTCGCCCTCGCCATAACCCCCGCCCTCGCCCTCTCCTTCACCCTAACCCTAACCCTTACCCTCACCCTAACCCTAAACCTTACCAACCCATTATAGGATCTGAAATAGATACACTAGAACACTAGAGGGGGTGAATAGTGTTCTTTTAAAAATTATGCAAAGTAGATTATAAATTGCAAAGAAAGAATGGCAACAATCTTAGAAAATCACAATCACAAACAAGAGTTTTTATACTAGTTCCACCAATCTGGTGTACATCCAGTCCCCAAGCAAATCTCGCTTGAGATTTCCACTATAATTTTTAATCAAGTATAAAATTAAAATCAAACCTGACCAATTTGCAAGTCTCTACAAATTACAACACCAATTGATAGTCCCTTGCCAATTGCACACTGATCTTTAGACCAAGAGTTCAACCTCTCTAAAACCTAGAGAACTTTCCTTGAATTAAACAACTCAATTCCTATAAGCCTTGATTTGAAGTGTTGTGTAACAGTGGCTTAGGAATAATTTTAACCTCTGGAGATTGCCTAAATAATATGTATTTTGAATGATGATCAAAAGCAATTTCAGTAAAGATCTCTTTCTCAAAACTTACTAAAATCTGAATTTTTTGACTTTTGAAAAATGCACAAAGAATGAAGCTTATGGGTATGGAATGATGTGTCATTTTTCGGAACATATAACCTTTATATAGCCCTTGAAAAGACAAAATTTTAAACTTCAAAACGTTTGAAAAACGGCTAAAAACTATCACAAGTTTAAATTCAAACGTTCATTAAAAACTGTCTTAGTAGTCGACTATAATGCATAGTAGCCGACTACTCTGTAATATAGAAAGTCTGGAATATAAAAAATCAAAGATCAGTAGTCGACTATAATTGTTAGTGGTTGACTACACGGTAAAATAAGCATTCTGTAAAACAAATTTTAAAGCTCAGTAATCGACTATATTTACTTGTAGTCGACTACTCTGTAAAAATAAAGTTCTGTAAATTAAAATTCAAAGCTGAGTAGTCGACTATAATTCTTAGTAGTCGAATACTCTGTAGTTTTACAGAAACTTATATCTTGAACTTAGACTACAGTAGTCGACTATTATTATTATTAGTCGACTACTAAAGAGTAAAAATGTAATGTATGAACTATTTTTAGATGATAAACTAAATACTCTAATGGTTAACATAGGGGATTTCTATTGTTAACCAACACCCTAAGCCTGTGTTAGTGAGTTCTAATTTCTATGTGTGTGTGTGAGTGATCAAGGCTTGTACAAAAATTCTAAGTAAAGATAAATGTAAAAATTACATTGATGTATTTGTTCTTCATCTTCTTTACTTCATAATGCCTTGAACTCATATTGCACTTGTTCATATTTGATGTTGAAAGCTGCATTTAAATGTTAGTAAATATGTATAACACACATAGTGATTCTCAATATGAATAAATTGTTATCATCAAAATTATATCATGGGGACATGATATCCAACATTCTCCTCCTTTTTAATAATGACAAACATTTATGCATATGTAAGTATATTTAAAAAATAAAAACTTTGATAAACAAATATACTTACTCCCCCTGCATAAAAGCACATTAGAGTCTACAATTCATATTGTTGAGTCTATAAAACATAAATTCTAAAAACATTCTCCCCCTTTGTCATTAACAAAAAGAAATATATAACTATCCTAAACATATCATAATTTCCTCTTCATGAGCTAGTACTTCAAACAGATCATCCAGATTATTAACATAATCTATAACTTCACCCATCCAAATAGGTAGGCAAAGACTTCCCATAAAAACCAAAAGTTCCACAAGGTTCATCACCATAATCTGTTTAAAATATATATAGCACATGAATTAACTTTTCAATCATCATAAACCCAACATAAAATTCAATCCCATAAAACATACTAAAGTTAAAGCAACATAGTAGCAACACAACACATATTACATATGTCTTAAAAATAAATAACTATGACATAGTTTGTGACATTCAAACTCAAACAAACAACATAACACATATTACCATTGTTTTTACACTAAACATAAAAATTATCCAAATCTAAATGATGCATGCTTAGTCTTCTAAGGTGCTGGAGGTGGTTGATGTCCTTGAAAGAAAGCACTGAGCTTCATATCCAATGTATCAAACTTCATATTCATTGTGTCAAACTTCATCTCCAGAATATCAAATTTGTTGGTTAAGGCCTCTTGATTTTTCAACATGAGCATATTTTGATCAAACAAGGCTTTTTCACCCACTTCCAAATCTAGTATTCTAGCAGACATTGTATTGTATTGTGCATCTGAAAAACAAGAGGATTCATGCATTTGTGGTATTTGTAGTGGAATATAAGAGGAGGAGGGTCCAGCTTCATCAGTGTATTGTGGTTGGGGTTGTTGTTTTGTTTCAGGTTGATATTAAGGTTCATCTTGGTGAATTTCTAAGTTTGTTAATTTCATCTTGGCTAGGGCTTTGGAGTCAAAGAATTCAATGGAATGAACTACAGAATTTCCAGACTCAATATCAACATGAAATTTATCAAAGATTTTCGTTAAAAAGACACCGTAAGGAATAAATCCTTTTGGTATTGTCAGAAGATTATCAAAATAAACTTCAGCCCAATTAACTTGGATATACCCTATTATAGCATATAATGATTTTGCTAAGTCTAGGGAAATGAAATGAAAACTTCTAGTTTTTGAAAATAGGTTATAATCTAAGATTCGGGCAATGAAGCGAGGAATTGGACGAAGCTTATTAGAATTCTTCAAAGGTAGACTATGATCTGGAAGGAAAATATGATTTGATAACAGATTTTGATCATTCATCCTAATTGATCTAAGTGATACACCTCTGAAAGGAATATTAATAATTTTTCCAATTGACTTATTAGTCAATTCAATTTCTATTCCTTTGACAAGAGTTTTAAGCTTTTCAGATCCACCTATAGTTCTTATACGTTCTATATTAGTATAGAACAGTTGAACCAGAAAAGGATATGTAGGTTTTCTATTTTTAGCAGAGAATAATTCAAGCAATCCCATATTTTCAAAATATGATCCAAAATACCATGGAATGAAATCATCAAATTTCACAAATCGTCCTGGAAGAACTTCAAATGTTGATATTTTGTTAAATTCTTCAAGTAAATCAGGATTTTTTAATTATATGATGATTTCATCATTAACATTGGAATGAACTTGTTTAGATTTCTTAGCTGTGACGCCCCTGGGTTCACACAAGGCTGCAGTCCGAGGTAAAACCAGGAATGTCAAACCTATCATGCACCACACCGTGTAATAATATGTTTCACCATCACAATTACTATCTCTCTAGTGGAATCAATAACAGGTGTAGTACAAAGCAAGTAAAAGATTTTACAACAAATGCTTGATGAAATGATAGGACTCAAATTAATACATCTCATCAATCAAATAAGCTGAAATACATACTCAAAGTTTGAAATGAATAATATTGATCTGGAGACCTCAACATGTCTCAAAGTACATAATGTCTGAAATAGGAAATAAGGCACACAGCCTTTATAACTCTAGAACATAAACCTCTCAAGTCTAAAATGTCTCAAGTGGAGTACAAAAATAAATACATCTAAAAAGAGGATAATAGACACTAGTAAGGGTCGCCCTCAACCTGCGACTCTCCGGGCTCCTGGCTTGTTACCTGAAAGGGGGAGGGACAACGAGCGTCAAAGCGCTAGCGAGCAACATCACAACCAACCCCAAGGGATAGGGCTCGTTGTATATGAAAATACAGTTAATACATAATAATATAAATCATTTACACAAACATTAATGGGTTTTAGTACTTAGGGAAATATAACACGAGCATAGGTACGTCGAACGAAATAATCCAAACAAGGAAACCCTCATGTATATACCTTATATCTCAAATTGTAGATCCCTAAATACAAAACCGGAAGTTGGTCACAAGAACAATAAAGAAAAGAATACATACCCATCTCTACCGATAAAATGTAAATAAAACAAAGCTACAATAGGTGTCTTGTACAACCTAGGTAGCTATCATGCCCCAGCCTAATACAATATGTCGTGTACCTAACTTGGTTAAATAACATGCTCAAGGTTTAGCAAAAGTCTAAAACATGATTGAAATGGATTATAGTCCAACACGAGGATTCTAATGGATTATAGTCCAACACGAGGACTTTAATGGAGTATAGCCCAACACGGGGACTTGAAATGGATTATAGTCCAACACGAGGACTGTGCATAGAAAGATATACCTATCCTATTCCTGTACATGCCTTGTGCTGATCTAAGCCTATGCCACAAATGTCATCTTACATGTACAGATGAAATCAAGATTTTATTGCAAATTTAATATCTGATAAACAAGGCAACACCCCAAGTTCAAGAATAGTAGACAGTACCCTCGAAC
>BQKN01063920.1:17327-33852 GCA_022839385.1 Asparagus kiusianus
TAGGTATACAGCAGATGATTAAACAGAAACACAAACGAAATAGGAAATACTGTGATGAGTCGACTCATGCTCATTTATGGGTCGACTCATGTCTCATGGGTTGATTCATGATCCGATACGAGTCGACTCAGTAGAAACTTGAGATAACAGGAAAAATTTCTTCGTGAGTCGACTCATAACAGTCATGGATCGACTCAACCTGATGAGTCGACTCGTGATGAGTCGTGAGTCGACTTACGGGCTGAAATCTGCATATATCACAAGTTAAATTCGCCAACTCGATCCATCCTTCCATTATACTGATCTACATCTCTATAGCTATCAATTCTAGACTATGATATAGTGAGAAATTTATATCTAGCGTGAGAAACAATTACTTATATGTTAAATCTAACAATTAACCCCTAAACATGAAAAAAGCATTTAACCAAAAAGAAAACTCATATTTTTATTCCTTAAAAATATTTTTAGATCTGGGTTTTCTTCAAAAACTCGTTGGTGAGGATTTAAAATCTGAAACACATGATTTTTGGCATTCATCCTAATAAGAACATTGATTTATACTTGAAAATAAGTCTTAGGCTTAATAAAACTCATGAAAAACATTTGTAAACTATTAAAAACATGGGAGAATGATTGGGCGAGATGTTACTCGCCTCAGATGTGATGATGAACAATCCCCTTCGCTACAATCCACAAGGAGCTGCTAAAAATCCCCAAAAATCGTCCAAGAATACCCAAACACTAGGGTTTAGAGGGGGAGAGGAGGCTAGGGTTTCTCTAGGGTTTGCTGATGAAAAAGAGTATTTTCGGGTGGAGGGAAATATATATAAGTAGATAAAACCCAACCCGAAACCCAACAGACCCGAACGGAGAAAAGCCAAAAATCCACGATGAGTCGACTCATGGTATATTATGGGTCGACTCATGGGTCATGGGTCGACTCATAATTCATGAGTCAACTCAGCAGAAACTAAATGGCAATAGGGCTCGATATCGTGAGTCGACTCATGACAGTCATGGGTCGACTCAACCTGATGAGTCGACTCATGACTTATCATGGGTCGACTCATGGACTAAAAACTGCATTCTTCGATTTCTGTTGCACACGATATACAAATTTGCAACTCAACCTCATACCTGAGGCATATCCACATCCTCATAAACTCAAACACTAGTTTTCATGTACAACCATGCCATGAAGATATTTTATCATATATTAAATATTGCGTTTCACTAATATTCACATATATGAATTATCAAAATCAACGGGGTCTTACATTCTTCCCCCCTTAAAAGAATTTCGTCCTCGAAATTCGGGAAATCATATCTAACTCATAAAGATACTTGAAAAGCATGACAAGGGTCTAATCCAACCCGCACACACATTTCGCAATACTGAATGCTAGTTAGCACATAGCGATATTCATACTTAACGATCTAAAATGATAATATTCTTACCCAACCCCTAATCTAACGGAACTAGTACGTCGGGCGAAAAATCCAAACAAGGAACCTCCCATGTATATACCATGTGTTCCGAAGGATTAAGAATTAAGTGAAAATACCCTCATTCTAGTGTTAAATATAAGTATCAATATATATATAGATATAAATCTACAAGTAAGAAGTCATATCATAAGTACTTTAATTAGTTTTACCTGCTCGAACAAGTGTGGGTAGTCTCGTCGCATGTCCTCCTCGCGTTCCTAAGAAGCTTCCTTAACTCCGCTTCGGTTCAATTGAACTTTCACCAATGGAATCACCTTGTTCCTGAGTCTCTTGTCTTCTCTAGCAAGTATGGACACTAGAATCTCAATAGTCGACAAATTATCCTGAAACTCAATCTCCGGTGCATCCAACACTCGCTGCCGCTCCTCATCATGCAAGTGCTTCTTGAGCATAGAAATATGGAATACATTGTGTATACTAGACATAGAAGCTGGAAGATCTAGTCTGTATGACACAGCTCCAATGCGCTTTAAAATCCGAAAAGGTCCAATATATCTCGGTGCAAGCTTTCCTCGCCTCCCGAATCGCTGTACGCCTTTCATAGGCGATACCTTTAGCATAACCAAATCCCCAATCTGAAACTCGAGGGGTCTTCGCCTCTTATCTGCATAACTCTTCTGCCGACTCTGAGCGGCTAGAATCCGCTCCCTGATCAACGCTACCTTCTCGGTAGTTTGCCTCACAAGCTCTGGTCCAAGCATCAAACTATCCTCCGGCTCTGCCCAACATATCGGTGATCTACAGGGTCTCCCGTATAGTGCCTCATACGGAGCCATACCGATCGTCGCTTGATAACTATTGTTATAAGCGAACTCTATCAGTGGGATATGATCCTCCTAGCTGCCTTGGAAGTTAATGACACATGCTCGCAACATGTCCTCCAACACTTGGTTCACCCTCTCCGTATGACCATCTGTCTGTGGGTGGAATACACTGTTATAAGATAGCTTGCTGCCAAACGAGTCTTGAAAACTCCTCTAAAAATACGAAGTGAAAACCGATCCTCGCTCCGACACAATCGTATCTGGAACCCCGTGCAATCGAACTATCTCCCGAATGAAGATCCTCGCATACGCCTCAGCTGTATAAGTAGTCCTTACTGGGATAAAATATGCTAACTTCATCAACCAGTCCACTATCACCCAAACTGAATCATTCCCCTTCTTCGACTTAGGCAACCCTATAATAAAGTCTATAGAAATGTCTGTCCACTTCCATTCTGGGATAGGCAACGGCTGAAGTGTGCCTGCTGGTCTCTGGTGCTCCGCCTTCACCTGCTGGCAGGTAAAAAACTTTGCCACATACTCTGCAATCTCCCTACGCATACCACTCCACCAAAAGTGCCTCTTCAGGTCCTTGTACATCTTTGTGGTCCCTGGATGTACTGTGTACCGAGTACGGTATGCCTCATCAAACAACTCCCTCTTCAGCTCTGCCCTGGCTGGCATAACCAATCTACCCTTCATCCGTAGACCTCCATCTGCTCCAATGGTCCAATCGGCCTTAGGCTCTTTGGAAATCTCCTCCTTAAGGATTTGAATCCAAGAATCCTCCAACTGATCTCTAACAACTCTGCCACTCCAAGTTGGTTGCACTGATATAGCTCCCAAAAATACACTAGTGCCACCAAACTCAGGTCTAAAATCAAACTGGCTAAGAGTGAGAAGGTCTCGATGCAATGAGCACCTCAAAGCCGCAATCTGATGTCGACGCTTCCTACTCAAAGCATCTGCTACGACGTTCGCCTTCCCCGGATGATACTGAATCACGAACTCGTAGTCCTTGATTAACTCAATCTACCTTCGCTACCTCTGGTTGAGTTCCTTCTGAGAGAAAAAATATTTTAGACTCTAGTGGTCTATGAACAGCTCGAACTGCACTCCATGCAAGTAGTGCCTCTATGACTTCAGTGCAAATACCACTGCTGCTAGCTCCAAGTCATGAGTGGGATAGTTCTACTCATGCACTCTCAACTGCCGTGAGATATAAGCTACTACTCTCTGAGTCTGCATAAGGACACCTCCTAATCCTGCCAATGATGCATCTGTGTAGACGACGAATATTTTGTCGCTGCTCGGAATAGTTAAAACTGGTGCTGAGATCAACTTAGTCTTCAAGATATCAAAGGCCTTCTGGCACTCTGTGCTCTAAATAAACTGTACACCCTTCTTCGTAAGGCGTGTAAGTAGCGTCGAAATCTTTGAGAAGTCCTGGATGAATTTCCTGTAGTAGCTTGCTAATCCCAAAAAGCTGCGAATCTCTATCACTATCTTTGGTGGCTCCCAATCAAGCACTGTTGTAACCTTAGCTGGGTCTATTGATATGCCCTCTCTGCTGATGATGTGGCCGAGAAATCTGACTTCTGAAAGCCAAAACTCACACTTGCTGAACTTGGTATATAACTGGTGCTCCCGTAGGGTCTGCAAAGCTAAATGGAGGTGCTGCTCATGATCTGCCTCCGATCTCGAATAAATGAGGATGTCGTCGATGAAAACAATCATTAACTGATCTAAGAATGGACGAAAAAAATGGTTCATCAAGTCATGAATACCGCGGGTGCATTGGTCAACCCAAATGGCATAACCAAGAACTCGAAAGATCCATAGCGCGTGAGGAAAGCGGTCTTGGGGATATCCATCTCCCGAACCTGCAACTGATGATAACCAGAACGAAGATCAATCTTTGAGAAAAATCGCTCTCCCTGCAATTGGTCGAACAAGTCATCAATCCTAGGCAGTGGGTACCTATTCCGAATAGTGACCTTGTTCAACTCCCGATAATCTATACATAATCTCATGCTGTCGTCCTTCTTCTTCACGAAGAGGATCGGCGCTCCCCACGGAGAATAACTCCGACGAATAAAACCCTAAGCTAACAACTCATCCAACTAGGTCTGATGCTCTCTCATCTCAGTTGGCACCATGCGGTAGGGTGCGTGGGATATCGGGGCTGTGCCTGGCTGCAACTCAATACAAAAATCAACCTCTCTCACAGGAGGTAACCCAGGTATGTCCTGAAAGACATCCTGATAATCCGAGACAACTCGAGTCTCTAACAAATCAGAACTCTGATCCCACAGCATCACCTCGTCGATGAACGCCAGAAAGAACTCCGCAAAGCGATTGCCCTGAGAAGTGGCCACAATCATCTCGGACCCATCGGACGCTCACAATCTGACTGTCTTTGCAAAACAGTCAATACTAATATGGTAGGACGACAACCAATCCATACCAAGAATGACATCAAACTCGGATATATACAAAACTATCAGATTGACTATGAACTCTGACTCGTCTAAACTGACGGTACACCTCCTATAAATGCTCTCCAGAAGTGATACCTTATCTAAAGGGGTGGAGACTGATAAAGGGGTGTCTAGAGGCTGAGCTACGAGCTGGAGTCTAGCCATAAATGCATGTGAGATGAAAGAATGCGAAGCTCCCGAATCGAAAAGAATACAGGCGGGAAAGGAATTCACAAGGAACGTACCCTCCACAACTGATCCGCTGGAACCGTGATCACGGGGAACCACTGCATATACTCTGCCTATGGCTGAAGACTACTCTATTGCTAATGCTGGAGAATATGGGACAATCTGCCCCTGGGGAGCCTCCTGGATTGCTCGAACCTGCCCCTCTGCCCTCTGCGTCGCTGGCGGTGCCTTAAGCCTGTTCTGCTAACCCTGACCTCTACCCTGTTGTCGCTGCTGCTGCTGGTTCGGACCCCTGCCCTGCTGAGCTCCTGCTGGTGCACTACGACACTCTGATGCCTTGTGCCCGACCTTACGACAGTTGAAACAAGATCCCTAGAACTTGCGCTGCTGATGCGCTCTCTGATCCTACTGGGGTCCCTTCTTATGAAGGCCCTGCTACTGCTGATGCTGATGCCCAGGCAAATGTCTCTTGTTCTTACCCTTGTCCCCACTATGTCCTGCCTTGGTCTTCCCTTCCTTGTCCTTCTGGAACATAGTAGTCTCAATCTCTTATGAAGTGGCGGCCTTAGCTACCTCCCTAACTGAATAGAACCTCCTCGAGACGAGGTACCGACGGAGATTAGGGCGTAGCCCTGCTAAGAACATCTGAGCTTGATGCTCTCATGTCTGCCACATACCCGTGAAATGCAGCAACTCTATAAACCGGCTCTCATAATCCGCCACTGTCATGCCCCCCTGAGTCATCTGGGATAACTCAAGCTCATTCCCAGTCCGTGCTGCAGAAGAAATATACTGCCCATCAAAGAAGTAGATGAAATCCTCCCATGTGAGGGTCATCCTCTGCTCTGGAGTAAACTGTAGCCGGTACCATCTCCCGGCATCTCCCTTAAGACTGTAGGATGCCAACCTCTACTTCTGAACCGAATCTACACTGAGTATATCAAGTATATTGCTCACATCCTCCTTCCACTTGTGTGCTGCAAGAGGGTCTGGTGACCCCTGGAACTCTGGTGCCCTCATCTTCTGATACCTCTCTACCATACGGAGCCAAGCTTCCTACTCCGTGGCTCTATCTGGTACCGCTAGTGGAATAGCTGTAGGTGCTATCTCTGGGTCTCTCTCTCTCTGATCGGGACGGCTGGTATCCCCTGCTGCTGAGCTACCGGTGGTGGTGGTGTCCGTGGTGCTATATGAGTCGTTACCAACTCATCAATGGCTGTCATCCTAGAAATAAGGGGAGCCATGATATCCACCAAATACTGAGGAGCCTGCTACGGCTCTGGTGGTACCTGCTCCTGCTCGGGTGGAGCCTGTTGCGGCTCAGGTGGGGCCTGCTAGGGCTCTGCCTGAGCGGCCCTTCGAGTGCGGGGTCTCCCACATCCTGTCACCTCTCTGATCATAAGAAAAATAAAGTTCATGAGTCAAAGTAGACGTATATTCTATTCATACATAGTACATCACAATATGATTTTCACATCACATAATATTCACGCATATACTTTAAGCAAAAATAGTTGTCATAATAAAAAAAATTCTCAAAATTTTGAGATATACGCATATATCGTCCTCACTCATACTAGGAAATCCTTAGCGGACTCTACATATGAATCCCAAGAAACTCTAACCTAGCTCCACGACTCGACACAGGATGATCCTAAGGATACTGGAACTAGAGCTCTGGTACCAACTATGACGCCCCTGGGTTCACACAAGGCTACAGTCCGAGGTGAAACCAGGAATGTCAAACCTGCCATGCACCACACCGTGCAATAACATGTTTCACCATCACAATTACTATCTCTCTAGTGGAATCAACAACAGGTGTAGTACAAAGCAAGTAAAAGATTTTACAACAAATGCTTGATGAAATGATAGGACTCAAATTAATACATCTCATCAATCAAATAAGCTGAAATACATAGTCAAAGTCTGAAATGAATAATAATGATCTGGAGACCTCAACATGTCTCAAAGTACATAATGTCTGATACAGGAAATAAGGCACACAGCCTTTATAACTCTAGAACATAAACCTCTCAAGTCTAAAATGTCTCAAGTGGAGTACAAAAATAAATACATCTAAAAAAAGGATAATAGACACTAGTAAGGGTCGCCCTCAACCTACGACTCTCCGGGCTCCTGGCTTGTTACCTGAAAGGAGGAGGGACAACGAGCGTCAAAGCGCTAGAGAGCAACATCACAGCCAACCCCAAGGGATAGGGCTCGTTGTATATGAAAATACAGTTAATACATAATAATATAAATCATTTACACAAACATTAATGGGTTTTAGTACTTAGGGAAATACAACACTAGCATAGGTACATCGAGCGAAATAATCCAAACAAGGAAACCCTCATGTATATACCTTGAATCTCAAATTGTAGATCCCTAAATACAAAACCCGAAGTTGGTCACAAGAACAATAAAGAAAAGAATACATACCCATCTCTACCGATAAAATGTAAATAAAACGAAGTTACAATAGGTGTCATGTACAACCTAGGTAGCTATCATGCCCCAGCCTAATACAATATGTCATGTACCCAACTTGGTTAAATAACATGCTTAAGGTTTAGGAAAAGTCTAAAACATGATTGAAATGGATTATAGTCCAACACGAGGATTCTAATGGATTATAGTCCAACACGAGGACTTTAATGGAGTATAGCCCAACACGGGGACTTGAAATGGATTATAGTCCAACACGAGGACTGTGCATAGAAAGATATACCTATCCTATTCCTGTACATGCCCTGCTGTGCTGATCTAAGCCTATGCAACAAATGTCATCTTACATGTACAAATGAAATCAAGATTTTACTGCAAATTTAATATCCGATAAACAAGGCAACACCCTAAGTTCAAGAATAGTAGACAGTACCCTCGAACATATATATATATATACACTGTATATATGTATATATATAGGTATACAGCAGATGATTAAACAGAAACACAAACGAAACAGGAAATACTGTGATGAGTCGACTCATGCTCATTTATGGGTCGACTCATGTCTCATGGGTCGACTCATGATCCGATACGAGTCGACTCAGCAGAAACTTGAGATAACAGGAAAAATTTCTTCGTGAGTCGACTCATAACAGTCATGGGTCGACTCAACCTGATGAGTCGACTCGTGATGAGTCGTGAGTCGACTTACGGGCTGAAATCTGCATATATCACAAGTTAAATTCGCCAACTTGATCCATCCTTCCATTATACTGATCTACATCTCTATAGCTATCAATTCTAGGCTATGATACAGTGAGAAATTTATATCTAGCGTGAGAAACAATTACTTATATGTTAAATCTAACAATTAACCCCTAAACATGAAAAAGGCATTTAACCAAAAAGAAAACTCATATTTTAATTCCTTAAAAATATTTCCAGATCTGGGTTTTCTTCAAAAACTCGTTGGTGAGGATTTAAAATCTGAAACACATGATTTCTAGCATTCACCCTAATAAGAACATTGATTTATACTTGAAAATAAGTCTTAGGCTCAATAAAACTCATGAAAAATATTTTTAAACTATTAAAAACATAGGAGAAGGATTTGGCGAGATGTTACTCGCCTCAGATGTGATGATGAACAATCCCCTTCGCTGCAATCCACAAGGAGCTGCTGAAAATCCCTAAAAATCACCCAAGAATACCCAAACACGAGCTAGGGTTTAGAGGGGGAGAGGAGGCTAGGGTTTCTCTACGGTTTGCTGATGAAAAAGAGTGTTTTCGGGTGGAGGGAAATATATATGAGTAGATAAAACCCGACCCGAAACCCAACAGACCCAAACTGAGAAAAGCCAAAAATCCACGATGAGTCGACTCATGGTATATTATGGGTCGACTCATGGGTCATGGGTCGACTCATAATTCATGAGTTGACTCAGCAGAAATTAAATGGCAACAGGACTCGATATCATGAGTCGACTCATGACAGTCATAGGTCGACTCAACCTGATGAGTCGACTCATAACTTATCATGGGTCGAATCATGGACTAAAAACTGCATTCTTCTATTTCTGTTGCACACGATTTGCAAATTTACAACTCAACCTCATACTTGAGGCATATCCACATCCTCATATACTCAAACACTAGTTTTCATGTACAACCATGCCATGAAGATATTTTATCATATATTAAATATTGCATTTCACTAATATTCACATATATGAATTATCAAAATCAACGGGGTCTTACATTAGCCCTAGACATAATAAATCAGACAAGACTTAAAGTTGAGAAGAGATAAGTTTAGAAGCTTACCTAAAATTGATGAAACCCTAAAAGTAGTCGGCTATAAGCTATTATAGTCGACTACCAGATCTGACACAAGCTTGTAAACAAGGAAACTTGACGGAAATTTTGGAAATAAAGAGAAAAAATGATGCCCTAACCTGGATTTTGTTCGGTTCAGAAGAGGAAACAGATGGGAATCGGTTATGAGAAGAAGAAGATGGGTTTTGTGTTTTGATTTTTCTTTAGAATAAAAATTATAATTTGTATGGTTAGGATTAAATTAAGAACAAATGAATGGTGAAGATTTGCTCTTAAAAATATGGCTAGTATTGATGGGATTAGAATCAATGGTTGAGATGAATTTTACTTAAGCGAAACGGGTATTGGGTTTAGGATATAATGGGTTTAAATCCAATATGTTGAAAAACTAAGTTTGGAAAAATCTGAGGTTATAGTCGACTACTAAGCAAATTAGTTGACTACACTGTAATTGACAGAACTCTGAATTTTAGTTTGAACACAGATAAGTCGACTACTAAGTGAAATAGTCGACTACACTATAATTGACAGAAAGTTAATTTTTAGATTTTAACTCATAGTAGTCGACTACTAAACAAATTAGTGGACTACACTGAAATTTACAATACATCTTATATGCAATACTTGTGCATGTAGTCGACTATAGGTCAAATTAGTCGACTATTAAGGGTATGTAAGCATATGTATTTGTTTTAAAACTTTAATTTAAATCTTCAATTGAACATATACCTAATTCCCTTCTTAATTTAACATAAATTTCTTTTTTTAAGGGTTTGTTAATATATGTGCTATTTGTTTATCAATAGATATAAATTCTAATAAAATATTACTTTTAAGCACATGATCACGTAGGAAATGATGTCTAATATCAATATGTTTTGTACGAGAATGTTGAATAGGATTTTTAGATAAATTGATTGCACTTGAATTGTCACACATTATAGATGATAGGGGACAATTTATGTCATAATCAGATAATGTTTATTTCATCCATAAAACTTGAGCATATGCAAGACTTGCAGCAATATATTTTACTTTAGTCGTAGATAATGATACTGAATTTTGCTTTTTACTAAACCAAGATACAAGTGAATGTCCTAAGAAATGACATGTTCCACTTATACTTTTTCCATTGCATTTGCATCCAGCAAAATCAGCATCACTATAAGATAATAAATCAAATGTGCTATTCTTTAGATAAAACAACCCATAATTTGTAGTATCTTTAAGATATCTAAAAATTCTTTTTACTATTTTAAGGTGTGATTCTTTAGGATTAGATTGAAATCTAGCACATAAACATACACTAAACATAATATCAGGTCTACTAGCAGTAATGTAAAGAAGTGATCCAATCATACCTCGATAGAGCTTTTGATCAACATTCTTATCATTTTCATCTTTGTCAAGTGATATAGTAGTACTCATTGGTGTTGGTTTGCTTGTTGTATTTTTCATTCCAAAGCGTTTGCATAACTCTTTTACATACTTGCTTTGATTGGTGAATATTCCATCTTTTAATTGTTTGATTTGAAGTCCAAGGAAGAAATTTAGTTCACCCATGTAACTCATTTCAAATTCATTCTGCATAGTCTTAGCAAACTCTTGACAAAGATTATTATTAGTAGAACTAAAAATAATATCATCTACATATATTTGAATTAATAATATATCTTTATTTATTTTCTTAATAAATAATGTTGAATTAACATTTCCAATTTTAAAACCTGAAGTCAAAAGAAACTTCTTTAATCTATCATACCAAGCACGAGGTGCATGTTTAAGACCATATAATGCTTCTTAAGTTTAAAAACATGATTTGGAAAACTTTCATGTTCAAAACCAGGAGGTTGTTCTACAAAAACTTCTTCTTTTATAAAACCATTTAGAAAAGCACTTTTAACATCCATTTGAAATAGTTTAAAACTCATAAAACATGCAAAAGCAAGTAAAATTCTAATAGATTCTAAACGAGCAACCGGTGTATATGTTTCATTATAATCAATACCATCTTCTTGATTATAACCTTGTGCAACTAATCTTACTTTGTTTTTAACAACTTGACCAAATTCATCTAATTTATTTTTAAAAATCTATTTTGTTCCAATGATTGATTTATTTTGAGGTCTAGGTATAAGATCCTAAACATTATTTCTTGTAAATTGGTTAAGTTCATCTTGCATAGTAATTATCCAAAAATCATCAAGTAAGGTTTCTTTTATATTTTTAGGTTCAATAGTTAAAATAAAAGCAGTATGAACAATCAAATTAAAATGAGATCTAGTAGTTACTTTATCAGAAATATTACGAATAATTAAATCATGTGGATGATTTTTAACTTCTACAAAATTCTTTGGTAAATTATTTTGTAAATTATCATCTTTTGAAGCATCTATCATTGGAGTATTATTGATAGTATCAACTAATTCATCATCATTGTTTGAAACAATAGGTGTTTTCGTAAAATTTTTATCAAAAGAAACATGCATTGATTCTTTAATGACTAAAGTTCTTTTATTGTATATTCTATAAGCTTTGCTATGGTTAGAGTATCAAACAAATATTCCTTCGTCAGATTTAGAATCAAATTTATCCAAATTATCCTTTGTGTTTAAAATAAAACATTTATAACCAAAAACTTTGAAATAAGAAACTTTAGGAATTCTATCATAAAATAATTCATAAGATGTTATCTTTAAGATAGGTCTTAATAAAACCCTGTTTAGAACATAACATGCTGTAGAAACAGCTTCTGTCAAAAAATACTTTGGTAAATTATTATCACATAACATGGTTCTAGCACATTCTTGTAAAGTTCTATTTTTCCTTTCTACAACTCCATTTTATAGTGCTGCTCTAGGAAAAGAAAAAGTATGAGAAATACCATGTTTACACAAAAATTTGTAAATAATTCATTTTCAAATTCACCTCCATGATCACTACATATAGAAATTATAGAAAGAGATTTTTGATTTTGAATTCTTTTGTAAAATATAGAAAACTCATTAAAAGCATCGTTTTTATGTTTAAGAAATATTACACATGTACATCTTGAATAATCATCAACAAAAACAAAATCATATCTACTACCATTTAAAGATGCTACTCTTGAAGGACCAAAAAGATCAATATGAATTAATTCTAATGGTCTACATGTAGAAATTATATTTTTAGATTTGAAAGAAGATTTATGTATTTTTCCTTGTTGACATGCATCATAAAAATTATTTTTATAAGAAAGTGTAGGTAAACCTTTTACAGAATCATTTTTAGAAATCCTAGAAGTATGTTTAAAATTAACATGTCCAAAACGTTTATGTCATAAAATAGAATCATTAGAAGATGCAAGAAGACAATGTTCGTTAGAAATATTATTCATAGATAATACATATATATTATTTTTTCTATATCCTTTAAATAATATAGTTATTAAATCTATGTCATAAATCAAGCAAGATTCTTTTTCAAAAATAATTTTAAAACCTTTATTACAAAGTTGACTTATACTAAGCAAATTATGTTTAAGACCATCAACTAATAAAACATTATCAATAATAAGTTTATTTTGATTACCGACAATTCTAATACTGATAACTTTTCCTTTGTTGTTATCTCCAAAAGTAACGGTACCATCATCTTTGTTTTGAAAAGATGACAACAATTGCATGTTTCAAGTCATATGTTTGGAACAACCACTATTCAAAATCCACCTATCTTTCTTGAGTACCTGAAATAATAAAATATTTATAATTTTGGTACCCATACTATGTTGGGTCCATAAAATTAGCCTTTAGGAAACCAAACCCATGAAGAGTTTGATTTGCCTAAATAGTTAGTTGATAGACAAACATTTTGAATATAATAGGAAATATAAAAAAATTTATGTAATGAAGTTAATTCTTTAGGCACCCTAATGGAAAAGAATTTTGTTTTCTTTTTATATAAAACATTTATTTCTATTTTCATGAAAATTAACAGTAGGTTTTACAAAAATGATTTTCTTAGATATATTCCTATTAACTTAAAAACCCAAACCTTTGTCTTTTGAGATTCTTTTTGAAAAGAAAGTATTTTGTTAAGATTTTCTTTACCTTTATTGAACTTACTAACATTCAAACATATATCATCATATTTTGATTTAATAGAAGAAATATATTTATCTAAAATATTAATGCAAATTTTCAAATCATTGAATTCTGATTTTAGATAAACATTCTCATTAGTTAAAAATTGATTTTCTTTAAGTAAGGAACAATTTTCATTTTTCAAATTAATTACATGAGATTAGAATTTGTAGATGATTTAAAATTTGAAATTTCTTCAAGTAATCTTTTATTTTCTCCTTTAAGAAAATTATGTGAAGCTTTTAATCTTAAAAAAGTTTCATATAATTTATTGAAAGCATCTAAAAATTCTTCATTATCATTTACTTCATCTTGTGCCATAAAACACATATGAGCACTTTCCGTTTCTTCAATTTCTTCATCCGAAGATGAATCATCACTATCATCCCATGTAGCCGCCATAGGTTTCCTTTTCTTGTTGCTTTGAATATTGTTGAAGTTTTTGAAAAAATTTGATTTTTGCTTATTCTTCAATAATGGACAATCTTTCTTCATATGTCCTGGTTTGTTACACTTGAAACAAAGTAAGTTATTTGAATTTAAATTCTTTGATTTAAACTTACCTCGTTTTATAAATTTTCTAAATTTGCGTGCAAACATGCTCATTTCTTCATAATTATCCGAATCTTCTTTATCGGAAGTAGCATTGAATGCAGGCACTTTCTTGTTCTTTGTTTCATTCACATTCTTTCTATCTTCAATTTGAACTTCATAAGCCATAAGATTGCTGATAAGGTTTTCAACCATAAGAATTGACAAATCATTTGCTTCTTCGATTGCGGTAACCTTCTTTTCTCATTGTGGAGTAAGTGAACGTAGTATTTTTCTTACCATCTCCACTTGAGTATATATTTTACCAAGACCAATGAGAGAATTAGTGATGTCGGTGAATCTTGTAAACATTTCTCTAATGGTCTCATTTTCCTTCATCTTGAACAATTCAAATCTGTGTACAAGAACAGAAATTTTAGATTCTTTAACTTTATTTGTACATTCATGAGTTACCTCTAGTGTGTGCCAAATATCATAGGCAGATGTGGCCGTTGATACTCTATTGAACTCATTCTTGTCAAGTGCATAAAATAATGCATTCATGGCTTTGGAGTCCAAGTATTCATTGTTTCTTTGAGATGTAGTTTATTCTGAGAAAGGGGCTGTTGGCTTCTCATATTTTGTTTCCACAACGTTCCAAAATTCATAGCCAATTGATTGGAGATAGGTTTTTATTCGGCACTTCTAATAGTTGTAGTTCAATCCATCAAACATTAGTGGACGATTTGTAGAATGACCCTCTTTGAATTATGATGTATTTGTTGATGCTATCTTTAACCTTGCACTGATACCAAATGTAGGATCTGAAATAGATACACTAGAACACTAGAGGAGAGGTAAATAGTATTCTTTTAAAAATTATGCAAAGTAGATTATAAATTGCAAAGAAAGAATGACAACAATCTCAGAAAATCACAATCACAAACAAGAGTTTTTATACTGGTTCCACCAATTTGGTGTACATCCACTCCCCCAAGCAAATCCCGCTTGAGATTTCCACTATAATTTTGAATTAAGTACAAAATTAAAATCAAACCTGACCAATTTGCAAGTCTCTGTAAATTGCAACACCAATTGACAGTCCCATGCTAATTGCACACTGATCTCTAAACCAAGAGATCAACCTCTCTCAAACCTAGAGAACTTTCATTGAATTAAACAACTCAATTCCTATAAGCCTTGATTTGAAGTGTTATGTAGCAGTGGCTTACAAATAATTTTAACCTCTGGAAATTGCCTAAATAATACGTATTTTGAGTGATGATCAAAGGCAATTTCAGTATAGATCTTTTACTCAAAATTTACTAAAATCTGAATTTTTTGACTTTTGAAAAATACACAAAGAATGAAGCTTATGGGTATGGAATGATGTGTCATTTTTCTAAACATATAATCTTTATATAGCCCTTGAAAAGACAAATTTTTAAACTTCAAAACGTTTGAAAAATGGCTAAAAACTATCACAAGTTTAAATTCAAACGTTCAGAAAAAACTGTCTTAGTAGTCGACTATAATGCATAGTAGTCGACTACTCTGTAATACAGAAAGTCTGGAAAACAAAAAATCAAAGATCAGTAGTCGACTATAATTATTAGTAGTCGACTACACTTTAAAATAAATGTTCTATAAAATAATTTTCAAAGCTCAGTAGTCGACTATATTTACTTGTAGTCGACTACTCTATAAAACTGAAGTTCTGTAAATCAAAATTCAAAGCTGAGTAGTCGACTATAATTCTTAGTAGTCGACTACTCTGTAGTTTTACAGAAACTTATATCTTGAACTTAGACTACAGTAGTCGACTATTATTCTTATTAGTCGACTACTAAAGAGTAAAAATGTTATGTATGAACTATTTTTAGACTTAATGATAAACTAAATACTCTAATGGTTAACATAGGGGATTTCTATTGTTAACCAACACACTAAGCCTGTGTTAGTGTGTTCTAATTACTATGTGTGTGTGTGTGAGTGATCAAGGCTTGTACAAAAATTCTAAGTAAAGATAAATGTAAAAATTATATTGATGTATTTGTTCTTCATCTTCTTTACATCATAATGCCTTGAACTCATATTGCACTTATTCATATTTGATGTTGAAAGCTGCATTTAAATGTTAGTGCATATGTATAACACACATAGTGATTCTCAATATGAATAAATTGTTATCATAAAAATTATATCATGGGGACATGATATCCAACACCCATAACCATCACCAAACCCTAACCCTCGCCCTCTCCCTCTCCCTCTCCCTCACCCTAACCCTAACCCTCACCCTCACCTCACCCTCAGCCTCACCCTATACACCCTCACCCTCATCCTAACCCTAACCCAAACCCTCACCCTCACCCTCACCCAACCCTAACCCTAATCCAAACCAAAACCCTCGCCTAACCCTAATCCTAACCATCACCTAACCCAAACCCTAACCATAACCCATACAAAATATTGATTTTTTATATTATAATTTTATCAAGATAAAAAAAAATTATTAGGGTTTGGGTTTTTTTCATATTTATTTTAGTTTTGCAAAAATTAAACTCTAATTATAATTAAAAAATATAATTAAAAATTCAATAAATAATAAATCTTTCTTTCTCTCTCCCCTTAC
>BQKN01063920.1:34252-53565 GCA_022839385.1 Asparagus kiusianus
TACATTGAATTCTCATCTATTGTAGGGAAGAAATCTTTTTATTTGTGCTTATTGTAAGATGTAATTTGTAATACACTTGTACACCGAGAGGAGTATGTGGTGAGAGACGGTAACAATTCCAAGAGGAGTGACATCGGTAGTAAAGCCTAGGGAGAGGTTGTAAATCCGAGCACTTGAGAAAGGCGATACGGGGTAGGCCAATACTTAGAGGGTGTAGAGTATGATTGCAAGTGTGTGAGATTGTGAAGGTTTTCGGTGAGCTAGAAAACCGATTGTGAGGTATAAACGTTTTGGGTGAACGTTGAAAACTCATTTGTGAGAGTGGATTCTCCCCGGCACTGGGGAACAGAGACGTAAGTCGGAAGGACTAAACTCTATGATCATCTTTATGTGTTTGTGTTGTTTATTTTCTCACCATCTCATTTGCATTTTAGTTTATATTTATATCTCCCTTTGTTTATATTGTATATTCTTACTCATAATTAGTTGTCTATCATATTTGTAAGAATAAATTATTAATAAGTTTTAAATTGTCATTAAAATCAGATTAGATTAGCATATTACCCTATTCACCCCCCTCTAAGGTAATTTTAGAGTCGACTCATGACTTGGGTGAGTCGACCCATCAAGTGACCGTTGCACAGTAACGGCTATTTTCTAGATTTTGCTGATTTTTTATTTTTCATGGGCTTTTGTAGTTTCTTGGGTTGTTCTCTTCTACCTTTTATATACCCCATTGCCTTAATCATAATGAACTACTAAGAAAAGTTTTAAATAAGTTTACAATGGGTTTTAAAGTTTGTTTAGTGTGTTTACAAGTTTTGTTTGTGATGAGATTTTCACAAGAGGAAGAAGAGATCATCTTTAGTGTTTGAGCTTTAATCTCTCATCTCTCTTACTCTTGTCATCTTAGAGAAGTTTTACTAAACTCAATTCTAGCTTTACATATTTATATTTGTTATTTATCTTTTCACTAAGCTAGATTTACAATTGAGTTTGGTTTTGTTATTGTTTATTGTTTAACACACAACCATTGAGCTTACAGTATTATCACACATTGTGTAATTTGGGATGTAGGTGTGATTGAGTGAGTTTACACTTAGTTCTCATCTTGTATTAGAGAATAAACTATTTGTTATTATGCTTATTGTGAGATACACTTTGTAATATACTTGTACACC
Organism: Asparagus kiusianus; assembly: GCA_022839385.1. Taxonomy (NCBI): domain Eukaryota; kingdom Viridiplantae; phylum Streptophyta; class Magnoliopsida; order Asparagales; family Asparagaceae; genus Asparagus; species Asparagus kiusianus. Next base: position 35,434 of record BQKN01063920.1, read on the forward strand.
TAGAGTAATGTGTGGTGAGAGACGGGGTCGATTCTAAGAAGAGTGGCATTGGTAGTAAAGCCTAGTGAGATGTTGTAAATTCGAGCACTTAAGGAAGGTGATACGGGCTAGGATAATTTTTAGAGGGTGTAGAGTGTGATTACAAGAGTGTGAGTTGTGAAAGTTTTTGGTGAGCTAGAAAATCGAGATTGTAATGTGTAAACATTTTTGGTTAGCATTGGAAACCGGTTGAGATAACAGAGTTCTCCTCGTGAGTAGGGGGCGGAGACGTAGGTCAGAAAGACCAAACTCCATGATCATTTTCTTATGTTTGCATTGGTTATTTACCCACTATCTTATTTTTATTGTCTCATAGTTTATATCACCCTTTGTTTATTTGTTATCCTTGCATGTCATACTTGCTAGGATATCATACTTGCTAGGATATTGTTAATAAGTTTTTAAATTAACGTTAATATCGAATTAGATTAGCACATACCCTATTCACCCTCCCCCAACCCCCCTCTAGGGTAATTTCACACTTCTGGTCTAAGCCATATACAACTGTTTTCGTCAAAAGTCGCCTTTATTATCGATTTCATTATAACTTTAATCGTTTACAATGAATTCAAATAACAAAAATAAAAATTATAACTTTCTTGAAAATAAATACAAGAATCGTTTATCGGCACTTACTTGCGTGGGTTCTTGGCCGATGATGGGGACGTTGATATCCGTGACTACTAAGCGATCAGATCAGATTCGGAGCTTCGTTGATTCGCGAAGGAATCAAGAAACCGAAGCAATTATCTTGGCAATAGCGAGATAATTACTCTTCTCGAGATCACCATAACGGGGCAATCTCAAGGATAAGGAATGGGAACTGCAGATCTAAAGAACTCTTCTTCTTCGTATTAATGAACTCACGCCGATCTCCTCCTCGCTTCTGAAATTCATGCTCCTTCAGTCTTCAGCTCGACACGGCTTCGCCAACGCTCGAGAATTCCAGATATGGAAAAATAAAAGCCCTGTGGCTGTAAATAGGCTTAGGGCCCCCTGCTTTTAGATAAGAATGATTGATTCGATCTTATCTTCAGTTATAATCACTTAACTACGTTCTTGGATGATATTCTATCGGTTGAAACAAATCCAAGCGGTTAACGATCGAAAAATAGCTTTAAACTTCCTAAATTCAGTTTTTTGGGTCTGCGGACACCCGTGGATGTCTCACATGGCCGAGACACTTGTGAGTGTCTCGGCCTAGCTGAGACACCTCCGGGTGTCTCGGCCTGGCCGAGACACCAAGGTGTGTCTCGGCGAGGCTCGGAACGTAGTTTCACGCGCTCTATCCGTTTCTACCGTAATTTTGTTGTCTGGACTCGGAATTGTGTGATTCAAAGTGCGTTGGAAATCCGACGAGGAGATCTACAAGATTCCATGATTGAATCACATGTGTAGTAAACAGGACCTGAGGGGCGCTCCGTCTTTGTAAGCGATACGCAGCTCCCGATTAGTTCGCGTTTGGTTATTCTGAAGTTCCATTGCTTCACACTGTCCGTCGACTTACTTCATGCGTTTGTCATCATCAAATAAGATTTTATGACTCGATTAACGATGTTCATCATCTTCTCTCTGTCTCGAGTCTCGTGCGGGGACCTATAGGCAATTTTTGACGCCTACAGATACCCCCTCTAAAGTGTTTCAATCTCGTTTCTTTTGTAGATGAGCGTGAAATACTTTGGATATGATCAGCCCAACCTTTAGCCGGTGTAAAAAGACCTGTAGTTAGCTTTGATTCTTAACTTCTTCGATTTTCAGTCTATTCGATATTTTAACGAATAGCTGAAGTTCTCCTGGCACTGCGTTTATCGTCCGGCAGTCATCGAAGTCTCGAATCAAAACTGGTGAGTTAATTTTGGCTCGTGTCATCGAGTTGACTTAGAAATGACTATCTCTGACATAATATATATTGACTTGCGTTGACTTTCATCGCAACACATTGACTAGCGTTAACCTAGGGTTACACATTGACAAGCGTTAACCTAGGATTTCGGATCGCCCAACGTTGACTTTTCATTATAATGCATTGACTGGCATTAACCTAGGGTTATGCGTTGACCAGCGTTAACCTAGGGTTTCGAATTGCCTGATGTTGACTTTTCATTGCAACGCATTGACAGGCATTGACCTAGGGTTACACGTTGATCGGCGTTAACCTAGGGTTTCGGATCGCCCGATGTTGACATTTCATTGCAATACGTTGACTGGTGTTAACCTAGGGTTATGCGTTGACCGATGTTAACCTAGGGTTTCGAATCGCCTGGCGTTGACTTTTCGTTACAACGCATTGACTGGCATTGACCTAAGGTTACACATTGACCGAAGTTAACCTAGGGTTTCGAATCTCCTGGCGTTGACTTTTCGTTACAACACATTGACTGGCATTGACCTAGGTTTACGCGTTGACTGGCATTAACCTTGGGTTTCGAATCGCCCGACGTTGACTTTTCATTGCAATGTGTTGACTGGCGTTGACCTAGGGTTACGCGTTGAACGGTATTAACCTAGGGTTTTGGATCGACCGACGTTGACTTTTCATTGCAACGCGTTGACTGACGTTGACCTAGGGTTACGCGTTGACCGACGTTAACCTAGGGTTTCGGATTGCTTGATGTTGACTTCTCATTACAACGCGTTGACTAATATTAGCCTAGGGTTACGTGTTGACCGACGTTAACCTAGGGTTTCGGATCGCCTAGCATGACTTTTCGTTTCAACGCGTTGACCGGTGTTAACCTAGGGTTTCGGATTGCCTAACGTTGACTTTTTATTGTAACACGTTGACTAGCGTTGACCTAGGGTTACACGTTCAGCGGTTTTAACCCAGGGTTTCGGATCGCCCAACGTTGACTTTTTATTACAACGCGTTGACTGGTGTTGACCTAGGGTTACATGTTGACCGGCATTAACCTAGGGTTTTGGATCGTCCGATGTTGACTTTTTAATACAACGCGTTGGCTAGCATTGACCTAGGGTTACGCGTTGACCGGCGTTAACCTAGGGTTTCGGATCACCTAGCGTTGACTTTTCATTACAACGCGTTGACTGGCGTTGCCCTAGGGTTACGCGTTAACCGGCGTTAACCTAGGTTTTCGGATCGTCCGGTATTGTTTTGTGTTGATTTCATCATAATAACCAATCACCGGCAAAATTAGGCGAAATTAAATCACGATAAATACCTACGAGGCTCGACCTGGGCCAAGACACTCGTGGGTGTCTTGGCCTTGGCTGAGACACCTCTACGTGTCTCGGCCAAGGCCGAGACACTCCCCCCTCCCTTTTTTTTGCTTTGTACTTTCATTTCCCTCTTAAACTCCCACATTTCAAAAAGAGTCCTTTTCTCCCTCAACTTCTACTTCCTCCTATTCAAACTCCATTGTTTCTTCTCTTCTAGAACTCCTAACCCACCAAAATTCTTGCCTTTAAAACTCAACTTTTCAATGGAATTTCGGATTTCCTCTCCTCCTTGGTCAAAGTTCTTCTCCTCTCAAGGCTAGGGTTTATCCATCTTCAAGCTCAAGACTTGATTTGGGTAAGCTTCCCCTCAAGAACTCTTCCTTTTCTTGCATTCTTAGTTAAGATAACCGAAATTTAGGGTATTTTTGTGCAAAACTAGAGCTGAAATTTTGAGGGGCTTTTGTGCAAAAGTGGACTGAAATTTTGAGGGGTTTTGTGCAAAAGTGGACTAAAATTTCATGCCCATTTGGCTGAAATTTTGATGGGCGTTTTATGCAAAAATGACTAACATTGTTGAGAGGTTTATTTGCAAAAGGATAACCGAACATTGTAGAGGGGCTTATTTGCAAAAGGGCTAAAAACTTTTAGGGCTGAGATTTGTAGAATTTGGACTACATGCCCATGACCAAAAGTTTGAGAGATGTATGTGCAAATTGGGCCAAAATTTGTAGAAGGTTTATTTGACAAATTGGTCGAAACTTGTAGAGGGGTTTATTTGCAAAATTAGCTGAAATTGTGAGATATTGAGGATAATGGTTTTCTTTCCTTGATCATGGCCAAATTCAAATGTGTTCGTGGCTAAATTTTTAACCTTGAACATGAGGGGTATTTTGGGTATTTCACCCAAAAGTTGATCATGAAGGTTTTAAATTCAATTTGAACCCATTGTTTGCATGCATAAAAACCCATAGGTTTAATTATACTTTAACTGTAAAATTCCATTTTGTTTATAAGATTTTAGTCAATGTTCATAATTTTCCTTTTAATTTTCGGGTTCTTGGACTTATGATTGTACCTGATCCGTTGACTTTCGTTACAGGTTAACCATGTCTCCGTGCCGATAACGATTTCATAGGAGTCTCTCATCTTCTTAGCATAGTGAGAGGGAGGCTCCCGTAGTGTCCTCTTACGAGGGTAAGCTTTTATGCTTTCTGTATCCTCGGTCGACCCCTTCGCGGGTCATTCGGGAAGAACCTCCTTCGCGGGGATCGAGGTTTCGGGATGACTTGTGGTTCTATCATGCCCTCGTTAGACCCCTTCGCGGGTCATTCGGGAAGAACCGACGTTATCCTTCACGAGGATGACTTGTGGTTCTATCATTCCCTCGTTTGGTCCCTTCGCGGATCATTCGGGAAGAACTGACATCCTCCTTCGTGGGGATTGAGGTTTCGAGATGACTTGTGGTTCTATCATGCCCTCGTTTGGCCTCTTCGCCGGTCATTCGGGAAGAACCGACGTCCTCCTTCGTGAGGATCGAGGTTTCAAAAGACGTGTTTTACTTGGCCGATTCACGTCTTCTGACATATTGGGGCGATTTCGTGTTGTATTACACTACGTCGGTCGGGGTACATTACCGCGTTGTTTACGTAATGATGCATACCGCTCCTCCTGTGTAGGACACTCGGACTCGTCTCGCCAATCATTCAATGAGCGAGTCTATCTTGCTAGCCTGTAAGATGAGTTCAATCCTAAATAATTTATGAATAATTTTCTTATTCAATGTTTGTTTTGTTGCGGTTGAATTCCCCGCAGACAGCCTTCCTCTCTATGTTACTAGCGGTTGCAGTAGAGAGAGTTTTGCTTCTATTGTCGATAAGCAGGCGATCGGTCCGACCCCTCAATTTGGTGAGAGTCGTTCCGAGGAGTTCTGTCACTTGATACGAGATGGAGGCCGTCGTACACTATGCCAACTGATTACCGATGCCACCCTCACTAAAGACTCTATTTCCACTCAGGCTTTAGAGAAGCTTGATTATTTATTTGGAGACCATATTGAGGATCCGGCCGAGCTGATTCTTGGTGACGAGCACTGGTTGAATAATGATGGAGGACTCCTTTTGTACATCCCTTCCATTCCCCGTCAACATTCTCTCGCTCATTTGGAGACGCAGGCCGTGCAGCGACAGATGTCCTGGAATCTTACAGATGATCATGATCGAGTTCATTGTAGATTTATTTCCCATCATAAGACCCCAGGTTCTGACGGATATAACTATATTCGTGACCTTTAATCGGAGATTCTGGGCCTTGATACCGCACCACCGGACGAGGTGTTAGCAGCCACCCCTACCGTGAGGAATTGTCTGGCCAAGCAGGGGAGGAAGTTACCTCCGACAGAGTTCAGATGTTTTGGCTAGGCCTATTCGCCACCCAAAAAGTGGTGGGCTCGTATGACTAGTTACATCTTGGGACGTTAGGAGAGTGATATGAACTGCAGTGGGTTGTATGCGCCCATACGAGACACCATGTATGGATTCCCGGTCAGTAGCCGTCATTTCCTAGCGTTATTAGAGACATATATCCCTGATAGTAACACTTTCTTGACTTGTAGTGGAGAGTTGGGGTTAGCCCTGCATGAGATGCACAAAGTTTCTGGTCTTTCGATGGGGGACCATCCATATCAGGAGTACTTTCCCTCAAACCTACAGTTAGAGTGGCTGAAGAAAGATTCTCCTGATATGTACGACATGCTTTGGGACCTTACATGTCATTATCACACATCTCTAATCAAGGTGAGTCCTCTGACGAAGAGGAAGAAGCAGATCAGTTTGAAGCAGTTCGCTGATTATTTATTCCAGCATTTGGAGAGCAGCTCGGGCAAGGTTGTTTGTGAGTTGGCCCCTTTGACACCTTCTACCATTAATTAGTTAATAGAGAGGGCCGAAGCTTGTTCCTTTACTACCACTGGTGCTGAGGGAGCTTTCCCTATGGGGACTAAGTTTCAAACATTATTTTGTCATACCCAGAAGTCGATTTGGCCCAGGACTCTGCTGGCGGGCTATCTCGCCCTCTGGTTGAAGAAGTGCATCGTTCCATATCAGTTTTCTGACGCCTTACCTATATTGAGGTTCTCCTCCCCCCATTCAGTTAGCTCACGGGAAGGAGCTTTCCCTACTTCCGGTGATGGTTACCGACATTCATTATGGGCTTAGGTATTTGATCGATGGTCTTACACATGTGGGTTCTGAACCGTCGACCGAACTTCTTTCTGTAAAGGTTGAGCTCCCTTATACATACGTGATGGCGTGGCTCATTCTCCACCGTCATGATTTGATGTCGGCGCTTAGTACTGTTGATGCCTCTGTTCCTTTTGTGCAGCTGTTAGAGAAGAGCAAGTGGTTTGGGAAGATATTTACTGATGTACAGCGAGATTTTCAAGTTCGTAAGAGCTGGGAGTTCTTCAAGTGTTTTCCTCACTTCTTGGGCCGTTATGACGACATGTTGATTGATGAGGAGAAGTCAAGGTCCGGTCGGACTTCTCTTGACACTGGTTGCTTCCGTTGATTGGTGAACATCCGTGTTGGATATCTCGTCCTTCAGGTGAAGGGTCGTTACCATATAGAGCATTTTCTTCCGCGTCGTTTCGCTCGCCAGTTCGGTTACGACTAACTACATGTTAGGAATCCGAGCCAGGGCTTGAGGATCGAGGAGGGTCTTATTGACGGCATCCGAGCATGGCTTTGGACTATGATGGGCTATACTGGAGCCTATTTCGCTCTTCCTTCATCTAAGCGTAAATTGTTGCTTACTTTCCTTAGCTGCAAGTGGCTCCTTTCTACCAACGAGCTTCTAGATGTGAAGAGCCTCTCCGAGTTGGAGGCTGAGCACTTGGTTCAAACTACTATCAAGGCTGCTCGTAAGACTGAGATTTTGAAGAAGCGGAGGAAGAAACCTACCAAACCCTCCCGTCCGGGCAGAGACAAGATGGAGGATGATGAAGAACTCCTTCCTATCGATGATGAGGATAAAACTTCTGAGGAAGAATTTATGGACATGGATACTGATAGGGAAAAGTCTGATACAAGTCTGTCAGACTCTTTCTTTTTTCAGAATTAATGGATCTGGCATTTTCTCATTAGCATCAACGCTATACCCTTTCTAGATCTTGACTGGCTTTCAAAAATCCGGAACGAAAGGTCTTATTTACTTATCCTAACAAGATGACTCTTGTCACTCCAAGTAGGATGGTTGACGAGCACAAACCCCTTATTTTTTGTTATGTGAGATCACGGCCCAGCGCCGAGGCTTCTACACAGGTTGAAATGAGTACTAAGTCTACGCATGAGTGACCTGCTGGTCCTGTAGGGATTTGTCTTCCAAAGCAGAAGAAGATCGCTCATAAGTTGCATGTCGGTCAACGCGCCCGCAGAGCATAGTTACGAGGTACTACTGGCGGAGAAGAAGGTAATACTCTACTATCTCCACTACTTCAAAATAGTGCTCTTTTGGATTTCCTGAATCTAATCATGTTCCATATTTCAAGAAGCCATGATAGAGGTGAACTTCCGCCTGACTCTATATTCTCTGATCCTGGCCATTTGGATAGCTCGAGCTTTGTGCAGCAAATGTGCGTTGCCATTCGTGATGAGCCTATGGATGTTGAAGCAAACAGAGATGCTACGCAGGTTGATAGCGTTGAGCCGAGGATTCTATGCCCAGGTATATCTAACCTCGGTAATACACTATTCAAGCAGTAGTTAAAGGAGTTAGGAAATTCAGAATTTGTTCCCCCTTTAATCACTTCCACGCTTCGTTCTCTTTTAGACAAATTGAAGAACGCTGGGCGCGAATATTGAGGCAGAAGAGCCTTCTACCACTACCGTAGGTAAATCTGAGTTTCTTCCTCTTTCCCTTCTTTTTTTATATATATCCAGCACTTAAACTCTTGTTTGGGTATCGCACTAGAGAGATCGGTTGAGGACGAGACATTTCATGGTATGGATCTTGGAGGATTCAGTGAGCACATGTATGTCTCAGCACCTAGTTTCTTGGGATCCAACACTAGATTGCTTGTTGAGATGTAGGCAGAGCAGGCTGCCAGAGAGGCTGCAGGACCATCCCTTGAGGGTGGTTCATCTGCAGGTATGCATCTAATCTCTGATATTGTAATTTGTCGCAACCTTTATTTGACTAATAGGGAGTTCTAATCATAGGACCAGCCACTGGGACTGATACGGCTATGATTTCTGGTTTTCCTAGTTTACCAGAGGGTGGTGGATCTGTAGGTATGCATGTAATCCCCTCCATCGTCATTCTTTTCTTTTGTCCAAATCTCAGTTTGACTAATAAAGAATTATAATCATAGGACTAGCCGTCATGACTGATACGACTACGATTCCTAGCATCCCTAGTTTGCCTGACGATAGTGTATCTTCTCCAAACCCAACGGGCATTATAGAATTACCTAGAGGAGTTGATATACCGTCGATGATCATGCCTACCACCATTCCTGAGTCTGCTGAGATTAGATTGACGGAGCCTAGCATAGGACCTCAAACTGAAGGGACCTTTATTGGTACTGGTATGCTCATAATTCGCTCTAAATTTTCCCACCATATTCTAGAGTCTCTTACCCTTCTGCACAATTACTTGTAGGGTCTCTACTATCTCCATATGAGCGTGTCCTATCTCTTTTAGTCGATCCTGATCCCAAAGGGACATTTTCCAAGTCGACCTTGGTTATTTCGTCAACTTCTTTGACGGAATGATCGAGAAGCTTCTTTATCAGGGATATTGCTTCGATCAGTTTAAGCGTTCTCTTGCCCGATACATGTTGATGCGTAGAGAGGGATATCCTAAGTTAGCTGATTCTCTCACTGTCGACTTTGTTATTCTGGAGTGTGAATTCCGAGAGTTAGAGGAGCTAAAGGCTAGTGGGGCTTCTTCCTTTGTATCTTCTCAGTTGGAGCATAGACCGACACACTGGCGCCACCTCAGATCTTTTATTGGTAGCAAGCTTCAGTCGCATGAGAGTTCTATCACACAGATGATGGCTAGTCTTGTGAGGAAGGACACAGATAGAGCTGAGTTACTCAGTTCTTTAGATTCCAACCGTGAAGATATAGCCAGGCTGAAGAAAGCCCTGAAGTATGCTGAGGATTCCGGTGCTATCATTACAGATGAGCTAGCTGGCTTAGAGAGTTCTCGTGGACAGATTCTGGAGAGACTAGGATCTGCACAGGAGAGATTGATGAAGCTAAAAGGTGAAGCCACAAAGATCTTGAGTAGCTCTGAAGATTCTGTCCGGGCCGATCTACAGGCTAAGCTTGAGCAGGATTATGTAGATAAGCTCTCTAGGTTAGAACTTCACATTCTCGGTCACCGATTGCGTTCGGGCCGATGAGCTTTATTATTATATGCTTTGACTTGATCTATTAGTATAGACCCAGTATTTGATTTAGTGTACTCATCTTTTATCATGATTTCTCTTTGTTGATTGTGGACCAAGTGGGCATAATGCTCATAAGATTTTTGGCAAATCCTCAGTCATCAATGGATTTTATGTACCTTTACCGATTACCGTTTGAATCGAGCTAGCATGCAGATTGTATAGGTCCATTCCGCATGTAACATTGTGCTAAAATAATGAATTCTCTTAGACTTGACGCTATGATATTGAATACATAGACTTTGTCTTTATCACGGGTAGACTACCCAGCAATGCGTGTTAGGCGCTGACTCATCCTTATTTAGGATTCAGGATAAAAGTCCCCAGACTTGTATTCTGGTATCTTTTCATTTGGTAAAAGACTAAACCGGCAGCATGTGTTAGATGCAAACTTAAGATTTTTGGCAAATCCTTAGCCTTCAACGGATTTGATGTGCCTTCATCGATTATCATTTTAATCGAACTAGCATGCGGATTGTATAGGTCCGTTTCGCATGTAACACTGTGCTAAAGGAATGAATTCTCTTAGGCTTGATGCTATGATATTGAATACATAGACTTTGTCTTTGTCACGGGAATAGACTACCCGGCAACACGTGTTAGGCGCTGACTCATCCTTACTTAGGATTCAGGATAAAAGTCCCCAGACTTGTATTCTGGTGTCTTTTCATTTGGTGAAAGAGTAAACTAGAGCGGGAGAGGAAGAATTTTATATTCTATCTCCCAAAACAGAAGAGGAATGATTTTATCCCTTGTCTCTAGTTGCAGGGTAAACTCAAGGTGGGATCTCCATCTTAAGAATCCGAAAAGATAAAACTAAGAGTGAGATATCCACTTTGAGAATCGAGAAGATTTAAGCAACCCTAACTTTTATAGGATTGGTTGCTTAAACTGAAAAGAGCTCTTCGTTTATCGAAGTGAAATTTGGACTTTGACCCTAACTTTTATAGGTTTGGCCGAGTGGGTTTGAGGCAATCCTAACTTTTATAGGTTTGATTACTCAATTGAAAGTGGACCTCTCGTTCATGGAAGGAATCGAGAGGGGAATCTGGTTTTGGCCCGAACTTTTATAGGTTTAACAAGGAAAGCAGTGGGAGTGGAATACAGATAGCAGTGAAAATGCTGATTTGTACTATCCACTCGATGGAGGATTTCGATGCTAAGTGATCAATACTTAACACGCAAAGTTTGAAATTACCAAAGATTGGCGGAAAGGGTGTCGTGTTAGTGTTTTAACAACACGAGTGTTAAATGTACAAACACAGCGATGGTTTGAATGGATTTAACCGATAAGGATTTTGCTGGACTCACCGTCAATTGGTTTGATCGGTGAGGGACTTTGTGGTGAAAGATTATGAATTGTCAAACACCAGTGGGGGTTTCATGAGAGAAGATTGATTCATCAGAGTTATTGAATCTCATCTCAACAAAACTATTCACGAAAGTTGGTGAATTTAATCTCGAAAATGAGATAGATTCCATCATTGAGGACATTCAGAGTCCAAATGGGGATTTCTTGCTTATCCCTTTTGTAACTACCGGGCTATCCCAAAGAATACCCCACATAGTATTCTTTTGGGAACTTCCCGTGACATGGGTTATCCCAAACGTACTAAGGCTAGTACTTTTTCAAAATTTTCCATTTATCAGCATCATGAGCCGAGCGCCTTCCTTGGTAATAAGGCGATATGCGCCATTCGAGTAGACTGTATCTACTACGAACGACCCCTCCTATTTGGGTTCAAATTTGCCTTTCTTCTTAGAATTAAGGATTATGGGCCATCGGACGGTTAAGACCAAGTCTCCTTTAAAACTTCGTTATCGAACTTTTTTATCGAAAGCTCGTGAAATTCTAGCTTGGTAGAACTTAACGTGCTGTTGAGCTTCTAAGCGCTTTTCGTCGAGCATCTCGAGTTCTTCGAGACATTTCTGATGCAGTTCTTCGGTTGTTAACTCTGTTGCAAGAGCGATCCGAAGAGATAGAATTTGAATTTCCAATAGAAGAACGACTTCACACCCGTATACCAAAGAATATGGGGTCGATCCCATCGGCGTGCGGACTGTAGTACGGTAGGCCCATAGGGCTGCGCCGAGCTTATCATCCCAATCTCGTTTATTAGTTTTCACGAGTTTTGATAAAAGTTTTATGATAGTCATGTTAAAGGTCTCTGCTAACCCATTTACTATGGGATTGTAAGCCGTCGATGAGACGTCTTAAATTTTGAACTTCTCGTAGAATTTGATGAAGGCGTTACTGACAAACTGGGGCCCATTGTCGTGTATGATTCGCCTTGGAATACCATATCGGTAGATAATATGGTGCTTGATGAACGCAATCACATTGCTCGTCTTTACTTCTTTGAGCGGAATCACTTCAACCTATTTGGAGAAGTAATCTGTAATCGCTAGGATGAACCGGACGCCTTTGATGGACGGGGGAAAAATAGGACCAACAATGTCCATTCCCCAAGTTTTGAAAGGCCATGATGTGGCTGAAGGGTGCAGATGCTCCGAGGGTTAGTGCATATAATTCGCGTGCATTTAACATGCATGATACTTCCGTGCATACGCGACTACGTCTTTTATCATGGTGGGCTAGAAATATCCCATTCTTCTGATGCGGTCATAAAGTTTGGGGCCAGGTTGGTGTGTGCCACAAACTCCTTCGTGCATTTCCTTAAGGACCTCTTCAGCTTCTTTAGTCGATAAGTAACGTAGTAGCAAACTATCATACCCCCGATGATATAGCGTTCGACTCTCTGTATTATAGTAGAACCTTGGCGCTCTCCGTCGGATTGAGTCCCTTTCTTTCACGTCTTCTGGTAAAATCCCGTGTAAGACATAATCGATTATAGGGAAACGCCAATCTCGTGGCTTGAACTCAACTTGCGTTGAATGTACCTCTTTAGTATCCTCTTCTCCATTGTCTACATCGTAGATTAGTACGAAGAGCTGGTGAGTTCTTACCGTAACGAATTGTTCCGTTTCTGGAGGCTGTGCGAGAGATACTGCTAATGCTGCTAATGCGTCCGCATAGGCATTCTGTTAGCATGGAATGTATTCGATGAAGAATCCTTCAAACGATTTCGCCATCTCAACGACCATCTTATGGTAGGATATCAAATCCTGTTTTTTGACCTCGTACTCTCCTTGAATCTATTTAACTACCAGTTGAGAGTCACCGAAAGCTTCAAGGTACTCGACCCCCAGCTCTTTAGCAAAGCTGAGTCCAATAAGCAGTGCGTTATATTCGGCTATGTTGTTTAAGCACGGCTCAGTCAGCGAGTAGGCTCGAGGCATCACACGTTTTCCCGGGGAAACTAAGACAACTCCAACTCCGGAGGAAATCTTAGAACATCCAGGAGCACTTGCTATATTAGTAGCTCGAGAAGCACCATCGAAGTACAAACGCTATACCTGTTGATGGAAAGTTACGTTAGCTTCATGGGTTTTATCCGGCAAATCGTCGTATACTTTGGCGGTATCTGTAGTTGGGTTAGCTGCCAAGAGATCACAAATAGCTTGTCCTTTAACTGATTTTTGTTATTTAAAGTGTAGATCGTATTAGGACAGAAGCAGGGCTCACTTTGCTAACCGCCAATTCATGAAAGCGGGCTGTGTCATGAATACTCGGACTGGGTTAACATTGAAAATGACGTAAGTAGTCTGTCCTACCAAGTAGTGTCGCATCTTTTGAATCGCGAATACCAAGGCGAGACATTCCCTTTCAATCATTGGATACTGAGATTCGGCACCTACAAGGATCCAGCTCAAGTAATATGCTGCTTGTTCATGACCGTTATGATCATTTTATGTAAGTAATGCACTTAACAAGTGGCTCGTCACCTTGACATAAATCAAGAACGGTTTGCTGACTTCGGTGCAATGAGTACAGGGGGTTTCGAGAGATATTTTTTAATATTCTCGAATGCTTTTTGACAAGCATCATCCCATACGAATGATACGCCCTTCTTTGTGAGCCTAGAGAATGGTTGATATTTCCCCGAAAGGTTCAAGATGAACCGACGGATATAAGCCAATCGTCCTTATAATCCTCTGAGTTCCTTAAGGTTTCTCAGGGGTTGTAACTCATTAATTGCCTTCACTTTATTAGGGTCAATGTGAATAACCTTAGTGGTGACGACGAATCCAAGGAATTTGCCGCTGGACATTCCGAGAAAAGATTTGGTAGGATTCATTTTCAATTGATGAGCCCGCATCAGGTCGAACATCGTCTTTAAGTCTGTGATGTGATCATTCTTGTCATGAATTTTCACGACTAGATCGTCCATGTAGCATTCAACAGTCTTCCGGAGATACTCTTGGAAAATCTTTGACGTAGCTTTCTGATATGTAGGACCTGCGTTCTTTAAGCCGAAAGACATAACCGTGTAGCAGAAAATGCCTAGGGGTGTTCTGAACGTGGTATGTTTTTTATCATCTGGATGCATTTTTATCTGATTATAACCAGAGAATCTGTCCATGAAGGACATTCTCTCGAGCCCACATGTATTATCGATAATAACATCCATGATAGGAAGAGGGAAATCGTCTTTCGGGCATGTGGTGTTAAGATCTCTAAAATCGATACAGATCCTGATCTTCCCATTCTTCTTAAGGACCGGGACAATATTAACAAGCTATTCAAGGTGTTGCTCCTCCCTGATAAAGCCTGAGTCAATAAGCTTTTTAACTTCAGACTCGATCGCTTCCATGATCTACAGACGAAACCGTCTTTGCTGTTGTTTGACAGGTTTAACATCTGGCTTAATGTTGAGGCGGTGCATTGCCACGTTTGGATCGAGTCCTGGCATATCCTCATAGTTCTAGGAGAAGACATCGATGTACTCTCTAATTAGGGCAATTAACTCTTCTTTCTCATTTGGCGGGAGGCTGTCGCTAATGAATATCGATTTTGGATTATCCTCATCACCCATATTTACTTGGGTTACTTGGTCTTCGGTAGGGGGTTCCATTTGTTCAAACCTATCACTGTAGTGCATATTCAGGTGATGAACTCAAGGGTCTTCCCAGGTTGGCATTTGATTGTCCTCCTTAATTGTGATAGGATCGATCGCAGTCATATTTGACATTAGTCCCTTGAATATTTCTCCAAGACTAGTGTCGGAGTCTCAAGCTGAAGAATCAGAAGAATGCCCATCTTTTCCTTTATTAGCTATTTGATCCATGACTTGCCAGCAGCACTCATCATCGGACGAGGAGACATAGCCTAAGCCTCTTATGTGGCTATAATAATTATCGGGCTTTTCTTTTGGTACATAGGCCATGCGAGGCGGAACTCACGGACCTCGACCAAAACAAAGACCTTCCCCAAGTGAGAAGTCATATCCATATTTCTCCATGAGATTACACGCTTTTGTGTCATATCTAAATAGATGAGGAGCAGGTTTATCATATTCATCATCTTCTTCCAAGAAGTGGTCTGGTATTGAAAATTTCTACCATTTACCGTAAATGACTTCTTTCTCACCCCCTGCCCTTGTGGGGATGACAAGTGTCGTTCCGAACGAATCCTGCACATGCTTGTTCGTCATGCAAGACGATTGGAGTGGCATATACAAGTCATGGGCATCATACAACCCTTTCATGATGTTATCAAGACACAAAGAATACTCTGAATCATCATTTATTGCTACTCCTTCGGCAAGATGCCAATTACTACAGTTGTCCGATGATTCTTCATCATCAAGATTAATTACAATGGGTATAATGTTATAAAGTACAAAACTACCATTGTAATCAGACCCAGCTTCGGTATCAGCTTCTTCTTCGTTGTCCGCGCCTTAGGCCGATGGTTCAGTATCGGATTCAGCACCATAGAGAAGAGAGTCAGTAAAATAATTCTCTAACCCCTTAAATGATTACTTATCCGTGACCACCGTCCTGACATTGTTGTTAGTTTCTACATATTTAAGACATTGATGGAGAGTAGAAGGGACTATAATGTTACTATGGATCCAAGGTCGACCTAATAGTAGGTTATAAGAAGTCTCTGCGTCAATCACATAGTATGTGACTTCCGAATTTAAATCTCTAATCTGGTACTTTACCCGGATTTTACCCAATGGTCTGGACCCACTGGTGTTGAATCCGTAGATTGTAGTACCCATGGAGGCCAGCTTACTGGCCGGTATTCCGAGATTGTACATTAATCGGAGTGGCATGATGCTAATAGCGGATCCCAGATTGACTTGGATCCAGTTGACGACGCTAGAGCCAATGTGCCCGGTGAAATACAAGGGCGGTCATGCTTTGAATTCTTTGTTTGCAAGTCCTCCTTGGTGAAAGAAATGTAGGGAAGGTGGTATGCCGTGAGATTGTAATGCTACACTGAAGGCTCTGGTCCTTCAGGGGATGGTTTTATCTAAGTCAGGAAAATATCAGAGTTGGCCAATGCTTCTTATAGTGCTTCCCTCGTGTCCTTCGAAAGACGTAGTAGCTCATATAGAGTTATTCTAGCCGGTATATTAGCTAACTGCGCCATAATATCGAAGCACTACAGAGTGTTCAAGATCCCGGTTTGTCTCTCCCAATTGGTTGATTGAATTGAGACTGTTTCGGGTTCTAGCCCTCCTAGTATAATGGCTCTTTCTCCTTTAGCTTTTGCTGAGTCTTTTTAACTGGTGTCGGGGGAGTCGTGACCACCCCCATTTTTGCTAATGTCTTGGAGGGAATGATTTTGGTTACCCCCTATTTAGCCAATTGATCGGAAGCACTCGGATATTTGAAATGGTACTCATTTCCACTCCCGGTAGCAAAGACCTCTTGCTCGTCTTCGGAGAGTGGGAAGTGGGAATTCCTTCATCATTTTCTTCTGGAATAGCTGCAACTCCATAACAAGACTTTCCTTTCCCCTTTGATTTCTTCTTAGATGACGACCCAGCCCATTGTTCATCATCGATCAGATGAGGATAGACCCAGAGAATCTCACCATTTGGGGCTGTGTGTGGCACAAGTCCTTTCTGGCGTTGTCTGTGAGGATCGTCGTTGACGGTCTTTACCGATACATTTATCATGGACTCAGGCTGGAACCAGTTCAAAGGAACATATCTGAAGCTAATTGATACGGCATTCTTACCTGTAGGCTGTCTAAAATCACAATAGATAGCTTATCCCCCATCAAACACCGATGATGGAAGTTACAATCTGACGACTTCCAGAAGGCTACAATTTGAAGACTTTCACGTAGATCACTGAATGTTACAATCTGACGACCTTCACGACAACTGATGAGAGCTCTAGTTCAACAACATTCACAATCAATATCGGGAGTTACAATCTGACGACTCTCATATTCTCAAGGACTCAAGACGAAGATTACAAGATAATGATCTTTGCAACGTTATGACAAAATAGATTACTTGTTGATAATCTCTCCAAAGCAAGACGCGGAACTCATCACCGCGCTCTAAGACCAAAACGCGTAGGTCTTCCCCGTGTATTAACACCAAAACGCGGAGGTCCTCCCCGTGTATCACCACCAAAACGCGAAGGTCCTCCCCGTATATCAACACCAAAACGCGGAGGTCCTCCCCGTGTGTCAACAGTAAAACGCGACGGTCGAACCCACGTTACAACATCAAAATGCTGAGGTCGAACCCACGTTACAACATCAAAACGCTGGAGTCGGACCCGCGTTACAACATTAAAATGCTGGGGTCGGACCCGTATTTTTTTAACGCCCAATGGGTACCCAACTCCGCGTCTCTAGTCTAAAATGCGGAGTTAAGTTTCTGAACGCCAACGTAGGTGTTTGACTCGTTCAAGCAAGAGCTGAACGGTTGCAGGAACCATTTTCCCTCCACGATCTGAGGGGTTTCTGCCCCATTATGGAGAGAATTAAGGGGGCGGTTACACCTCTTAATTCCCTATAAATATGGGTAAACTCAATGGAGTTCGGGCTAGCTTTTTGAGAACGGAGCAGAGGGTATTCCGTCCTTCTTTTTGGCTGGCAGTTTCGGATCTGATACTTGGTAGCAAAGGGGGAGATCTTGGAGCAGCAGAAGGAATCCTTAGAGCATTTCTGGAGCTTGGGAGATCTGCAACAAAAGCTTCTTCGGCCTTGGCTTGTCAAACCGATTTTCGGTTCAAATCAACTCTTTTTCAAGAGTTAAAACTCGTTCAGAGTTATCAACTCACCAAGAGTTTCAAACTTGCCACGCAAGTTCACCACAACGTCAAATCGTGAGGAGAAGATATCGTTCTAGTGAATCAAGACGTGCGGATCGTCAATGGAGAGCAAACTCGACGTGAGCATTCGAGGGAGGCACTCCATCTGTTCGTGGGAAAATTCGTTGCTTTCTTCATTGTTGATATCATTGTACACTTTAATAATCGTTTATCGAGTTACAAAGATCCGGTCTTTTTATAAGAGCCGGTTACAATGAAAATCAAAAATAAAAAAAGAAAGATTACAAATTTTATCCTTGTTTGCCGAACGAATCGCG
>BQKN01063923.1:16090-33145 GCA_022839385.1 Asparagus kiusianus
CAGCAGAGACTTCAGCAGTATGTTCGAGCAAGTGAAGGATGGTCAGAAGGGGGAGTATGAGCTCGGAGCAGATGGTTTGTTGTATCGTGGGATATTGCTTTGCATTCTGGAGGATGGAGATTGGTTGCAGTGGATTAGAGAGGCACATACATCACTTGTGCAAGATCATTTTGGGATTCAAAAGACGCTTTTTAATCTTCAACGCCATGTCTTTTGTTAGAGGATATTACCAAGTATGTTGGAGGGTGTAAGCTATGTTGCATATCAAATCCTTCTAATAGAAAGAGGGGATTGTATCTACCGTTGTCAGTACCTTCTAGACCATGGGAGAGTATTTCTATGAATTTCTTAGGAGGGTTGCTAACGACCAAGCGCGGGAATGATTACTTGTTCGTTGTAGTGGATCGGTTCAGTAAGATGGTGATCTTGATTCCTTACAAGAAGACCGTGATGGAAGCGGGTGCAGCACAGTTGTTCTTTGAGCATGTGTGGAAGCACTTTGGTTTGTCGAGTTCGATTATTTTGGATCGGGATAGCAAGTTTCTCAGGTATTTTTAGGATTCCTTGTGGAGTTTGATGGACACCGGATTGAAGAAAAGTACAACCTTTCATCCACAAACAGAAGGACAGACAAAAATAGTCAACCAAACTATGGTTCACATGTTGTGGGGATAAAATTTCAGGCATCCCAAGACTTGGGATGAGAGCTTACCATATCTTCAGTTTGCTTTCAACAGGGCTATTCACATATCTTCGGGAAAGTCGTCGTTTGAGACTTGTTACGGGTTCCTACCTCTAAGCCCGTTTAATCTAGTATTCTCTAATAAAGCTACAACCGACGGCAAAGAAGGGAGAGAAAAACAGAAGGCTCGACAATTTCTGGAGAAGATTGCACAGATTCAAGCCCCCGTTAAAGCACAATTGAAGAAGTCACAAGCGAAGTACAAGACGAAACATGATCAACATCGAGTGCCTTGTAATTTCGGCAAAGGTGACATAGTGTGGCTGAAGTTAGGTAAGGAGTGGTTAAAGTAAGAAGGGAAGAAGTTGAAGCCTATACGATATGGTCCATTTCGATTTCTTGATCAGATCGGGGATAACGCCTTTAAGCTGGATTTACCATCTTACTTAGGCATGTATTCGGTGATCAATGCCGAAAGCTTGAAGTTGTTAGAGCCTCCATTGCTAGACGATGAGGGTAACGACAAAGTGATCTTGCCGTATGTTGAAGACTTATGATTTGATAGAGAAGAACCGCTGAAAGAGGATTGCATTTTGGAACGGAAGGCGAGTACGACTAGGCAGGAGACGAAGGAGTCGTTTCTAGTTGGGCGTCAAGGTCAGGTTCCTAGCAAGGCCAAGTGGTTCAACAAAGAGAGAGGATCTCGCGAGTTTCCTCAGCTGAAGTTCTAACTTGAAAGGGACTTCAGGTTCTTAGGGGGGCATGATAAGGGTGTCTTCTCTGCTTCGGGAACTTAGCGATCCTCATTAGAGCTTGAGGATAGATGATTCTCATGGTAGCTTAAAAATATAGGCTTGGAAAATATTGTTGGCAAACGCGGACTGGTTTGTGCGACTATAATTTCGAAGCTGGCAGAAAATCGCTTATCGGTCGACCGATGGGTTCATCAGTCGGCCGATGAAAACGCCTGGAATCATAAAAAGTTTCTGCTTGATCGACTGATAGGTGATCAATCGACCGACGGGCTCATCAGTCGACTGACTAAGAGGATCAGTTGATCGATGAAGTTGTGCACGGTTGTGCACATTTACGATCAGTCGACTGACATGTTCATCAATCGACCGACGGGATTCGTCAATCGACTGATGAACCAACATCAGTCGACTGATATCGGCTTTGGGCTGAAATCTGTTTCCTGGCAGGTTTGGTTTCTAGGGTTTGTATAAATAGAAACTCTATTGTTAAGGGGAAAAAGTCTGTGAGTTTTGAGAATAAAGAGGTTTGTTCTTTATTCTAGAGATATTGTGAGGAGAGATTTGTAAACAATTGATCTTCATAATCTAAAGAATGTATTTTCCTTCGTCATATCGAATTGTTCTTGTGTTTTGTTGTTTTCTTCTCAAATATACCTTTTATAATTCCGCGACCAAAGGTGTTCGCACGGCGACTCGTACCAACTAAACTCGTACCAACCAACCATAGTTGGATTTTCTTAACTAAAAAACTAACGGAGGAACCATTTTGCAAGGTCGTATAGGATTTGAGGTTTAATATGCAATTTCCAAGAATTAAAAGACTAGTATGCAATTATTGAGATGTAACGGATTAATATCTTATCCCCACCCCCACCCACCCACCCACCCACCCACCAAAAAAAAGGGTTCATCCGCATACAACTTTCTAGATAAGTAACAATTGACAGTTAACTAAGATTTACCCCGCTAGTATTGTTGTTTTTAACTTAGTAACCCTTTAATTTTATTTTTACAAATGAACAAATTTTCAAAACAGCCCCAAAAAGATTTTTATTTTTCAAAATCGACCAATTTTTTATTTATTTATCAAAATCGACCCACTTTTTGCCACGTGGACTTAATAAAGTTCCTAAACAGTCGGGGTTGGCAACCCCGACTGTTTAGAAGGGTATTAAACCCTAATTAGAACCCTTAAATCCGAAATTTGCATATCCTAAACAGTCGGGGTTGGCAAATCCGACTGTTTAGGAACTTCATTAAGCCCACGTGGCAAAAAGTGGGTCGATTTTGATAAATAAAAAAAATGGGTCGATTTTAAAAAATAAAAAACTTGTTGGGACTGTTTTGAAAATTTCCTCTTTTACAAATAGCTTGAGTGAAATTTGTTTCTCTTTCACCTTTAGGAAGTCTATTTGTTACGGAGTTACCCCTAAGGTCCTGTTACATGCTCTCGCCATTAATTATACTAGTTTCAAAAAACCACTCCCATCTACTGCTTCCTCAGCATATAACTACTTTTGACCTTTTCATCCAATTCTCCATCAACAAAACTGTAGCTTGATGATTTTACTCCTGTAGCACTCATTTTGAGCAGTTAGTTGTTATTATTATTATTATGTAGTAACAGTCACTATCTCAGATGGATGGATATGATGTTTTTTTTGTTTTTGTCACGGTGTAGTAATTGATATTGTGGTTTACTCGAATGATGCCAGTAGAAAATTTTGCACAGATCATTACTCCGATTTTTGGCAACTCAAAGGCAAATTTCATGATGTATAAAATTCTTAACGCAAAGAAATTACAACAACTTCTCATACACCTCACATTAGGACCAATTACATTATTGTGAGAAATGAAAAAACTGTGTCATCTCTCGCCCAAGACATCCCACAAAAACTACAAAATAGGAAAAAGGCCTTGTATATTCTTTTGCACCAATAAATAATCTCTATAATAGACACATGATTAACCAAAAAAAGAGAAAACTTCGCCCCGCGCGCCACTCCGAGCAGAGGCATAATCAACGAAAAGCCTTTTACCTCGGTACACTACTTCAACTGTACAGTTCTACACAATCCAGCTTCCAGAATGCAATCTGTATAACCAAAACAAATCCTAGGACGCGTCACAAGAACATGACCCTTTATAAATACTACAGGAGACTAAAAATGCATCCTCGCCCCTGACGGAGTTCTCCCCCATAAACCCTCCCTAATATTCAAGGGTATGAGAAAGACCCCCTGCCAAAAACTAAATCCATGAAAGCAGAGCTTGCTGAAGAAAAGTTCAACTAAAACCCACCGAATTCAGGATCAAACACCTCCTGGTCGATCAGAGGCGCGAAGTCGACATCTTGCCTCATTGGCCGGATGACATTGTACCTGTAATCCACACCATAAGGATCCGGCTCCATTAGACCCACATTCGCATAAGCCAGAGGACTGCCATACTGCCACTCTACTCCTGCGGTTCCGCCTTCAGGTTGACCCATGTTATTCGGATCTGCATCCATCATCCTCAGCATGTCCTCAACGTCGAACATCTCTTCAGGGAGATCCTGGATGTGATCGAGGTTCCCAAATAGCGTCTCCCCGTTTGGGTCATCTTTTGGTTCTGGTTTCGGAGAAGTCAGTTGTTCATGGTCCTCCCCTCCTGATGATAAGCTCGGATGTGATGTTGTAGTAGAACCACACGATTCTGATGTGGTGGTAGCAGTTGAAGCTTCTTTGCGGTCGGGGAAATTTAGACGGGCAAGGGATCCGTACATCGCTTTAGCAGCTTCATCATATGCACGGGCAGCTTCTAGAGCTGTAGGAAAAGTGCCGAGCCAGAGGCGGCTCCCACGGTTGGGCTCTCGGATTTCAGCGACCCACTTTCCCCATGTCCGTTGCCTCACGCCGCGGTAGTTGCAGTGGGAATTCTCTGGACCACCCTTTCCTCGCATGCACCCCTTTCTTGATCCCTTTGCAGGTACCTTTTGTGTCGGTTTTCTACCGTCTTTGGATGTATCATTTTGACGGTTGAGTTCTTTCCACTTTGCGAGGGTTTCTGCAAGGGAGTCAGGACCATCACTCCTCCTCCTCGGTCTCTTCTTCCTGCAAAAAGATCAGAACAAGTCAGTACCAACGCTAGGGAAACAGTTGGATTATCATCACTCACTTAGATACACAAAACAAGTAAACGCACATTAGAGTGGGAAGCGGAGGTGCAAAGAGCCATAAGCATATCAAGAAATATACAAGCTTGTCAACAGTTAGGCCAAAACAAAAAAGCATACAAGGAAGCATTTGGCAGACAGATCACACATATCACACGGACATCAAACAAGTTGCACATGAGCTCAAGCACACAATGCAAGGACAAAAGGCCAAGTCTTCAGAAAAGATATCACACACATCAAATTATACATCTGAGTTCATTCAAATTTACGTGAAGACAACGGGGCACTTAAGGAAGCATTCAGCAAACGTATCACACAAAGGAAGCAAATGGCCACACAATATGCCTGCTTCAAAACTGGGCACTAGGATGCTTTCTAGATTTTGTAAAACGTGAACCAGTTTCCAGCAGCAGCATAGAGCAAACACATTCCACCATGATCTTGAATTGTCCTAAACGTAGAGATCTCATGTGAGTACTCCATGCAGTTTTTAAACCTGCAGTCCCCAGTCCACTTATGTGACAAGTAACTTAACCATTTTGGGTTGAAGTTCTAAACTCCACTCTCTACATGTTCTCCAAGGTATCTCACACCCTGAACTCTAATCTGCTGCTGTTAAACCTGCAGTGCCCAGTTAACATAAAACTTACGTGACAAGTAGCTTAACCATCTTGAGTAAGTCGTAAACTCCACTCTCTACATGTTCTCTAAGTAATCTCACAGGAACCCCACACCCTCTTCTCCACAGAACCCCACACCCTCATCCGTAATCTGCTGCTGTTGTCAAAATCCAATTTTATATCGCTAATCGACGCCTTCTCACAAAGCTAATAGACAGCCCTTCACTGAGAATTTTTGTAGATCACAAGCCCAGAAAGTATGTCAGGCCATTAGTAACTGTTCTAAAGTAAAAACTTAACAGACCAAACCCCACCATTGCTGATGTGGTTTCTGTATCGAACCATAGGTTTGCTGACAGAAAGCACAGAAAATTGTTCATACCTAAGATGATGCAATCAATCCACCATTGAGACTTGGCTTTGCTCTCCTTCCACAAATCTAGGTTTATAAGGCAAACAACATAAACACCACAAATCAGAAAGCATGTGATCAACCAAAAAGCACAAAACTCAATATTTGCAGGGGGGAAAAAATTAAACTCAAAAAAGGATTTATATTTACCCCATAGCTCACTTAATGCACCCTACCCAAATACTAGGACTGGACACAGCACTACATAATCTCTTACATGTAGTATGACAAAAAAATACGGTGACGTGACACGAGTTACTCCGAAAATTAATTTTTCACGCCATCAAAGTCCACCACGTCCTACCACTTCCTAACTTGCAATTGACCCAACAGAAAAAGGGCATATAGGCACAATGGTGGATCCTAGGCACATATAAATATCTATTAATTTATTAATTTAATGAATTGAAACATCTCCCGTAAGTCTGTATTCATAATCGCTAAAAGTGTTTTTAAAATGTCTTGGCCCAATACATATAAGGTCCGGCATACCTTAGGATTATGTTTCATGAAGAAAGGCTTTTACCTCTAGCACTATGAGCATGTGACACAAATGGTATGCAAATGGTTCCAGATACTATTGAACCCGCTCTCATCCATACCCAATTGGGTGTAGTTGGTGATATTACATTTTTTTTGTAGGAGGCTGAAATCAAAATACAGTAAAACATGCATGCAGATGCGTATACACACGGAGTGAAACCCTTAGTCAAATATACTACAACCTTGTCATATACGAACACCATACATATTTCACACAAAACCACATCTCCATCCAACCAATAAATTAAGAGAGAGGAGTAAGGGCAGAGCTACGCACCAAAAGCCAACCAAAGAAAATGAGATTTTCCTAGTCTCAAAGGATCAAGCCAAGCGAAGAGCCATATATTGTGGGTCATCAGGAGTTTACATCAATTATCTAGTTAGTGTTGGTCCCAGATGGAGACATATTTGGGGAGATGATTCAGGATGGTCACCGATTTATACAACGTAGGATCCCAAGTTCCCACACGTGATAAAACCATTGACTATGAACAGGTGAGGCTTTATGCTTGACTTAAGACATCTAACTAGCAAGTATTGCTCATATCAGAGCCTCAACAAAAACTATGTGCCATAGTCATATCTGTGTTTATATGCGGATAGGATAATACATGTTCTGCACTCAAACCATACGCGGATAATACATATTCTATGTGTATATTCGAACCACATCCTTATTTATTCGTATATGTTTTTCAATTATGCTAAAATGCATCAGTTCTCACCTAATCATATATGGATTTGCATCCCTGTCTTGGATCAATTCTTACCTAATTATATATGAATTTGCATCCCTATCTCGAACTAGGAGATAATATGAATATCGTAAATGACATCTCCTATCCCTACCTGATTGGTGTGCACCTCCTCCCAGAAGGATTCAGGAAGAGTAAATATTACGCAGCATTTTGGTTTCTACTGTGACTACCTAAACTTTCCCTGACCACTATCTGGTAAAGCATCCCCAAAATCGCGCTCAGACAGTGAATTTGAAATGACTCTTTGGAAAATGTTCAACTGTTCACTTTTCAACCATTCAAACTGCAAAGTTGCCCACCACAGATAAAGACCTTTAACTTCTATGTTGCATCGAAGACTTGCCCCCTAGCTTACAGGAACAATCAGGTTGCTGTGCAGCCCTACTTTTATAACACTTCGGAGAAATTAACACTAGAGTATTTTCTACATCCGCCACCATTGTTCTTTTAACCCATTGATCAACCTAGTTATTCCACCCCTATTTTCCCAGATCTTCCAAGACAGCCTCCAAGAAATATGAACAAGGAACATCCTCAAAAGAGGTTATTATCATTAAATTCATGCTTATTAAGCAATTCATGCATTCTCCGTATGCACAAGTGATACAACAATAGCATATGCTGGAAAGGAGGAAAGTTATAAGAATCCTTTAGTAGGATGTCAAGTGTGCCGCATGCGCGCACACATTCTACGCCCGTATTTTCTCTCATTGGGATCTTGCACACACAAATCCAATGCCCGTGCCTTCTCACCTTGGGATCCTGCGCACACGCACATCCTATGCACGTATTTTCTTAACTTGCGATCCTCCCTCTACTTACATGCTACGTAATTATTGTCAAATGTAATTTAATTCCAATTTACATGCACAATCAAATACAATTCCTCTCTTAATTAATTAACAAATCCCAGAACTGTTTCTATATGCTCACAGAACCCCACAGGCTCAATTAGAGACTCGTGGTAGAAGTAGGGGCCAACCTTCCTTTTTAAAAAATCCTAGATAAGAAGTGTAATGTCATCATGGCACCAAACTCAATGTTATCTAACATATCACATGATACTAACCGGCAACATCGATTAGTAAACTCTCTCCTTTAGCTTGATCTATTTCATCCTACACACCCCATCCCCTACCCACCTTGCTAATATATTGCCATCAACATCCCTACTAGTTACTTTGCTTATGATTCTCAACAGCGCGAAAGGTAAAATACTTTATATTCTTCCTAATCTAATTTATTGAGGATTTCAACTTAAAACAAACTCCAAAATACCCATCTGCCAACTCCCAAGTTCACAATATACACATAAGAACTCCAAATCCCAATTCTTCACAAGATGGACCCTATGTCAAGGACTAATTTCCTTGATCGATGAAAATCCAGATATCTAAACAAAAATCAACCCCCAAGGTCCTAACCAAGGACGCCGAGGAAATAAAAAGCACATAAAAAAGATAAATTTCATGGCAAGTTGATAAAGAGAGTACGAAACCCTAATTCCAGCCCCAAAAACACAATAAACTCAATAAAAAGAACAGCTTGAAGCCGAAACCAATTATCTTACCTTTGTACAGGGTCGGCCATTGATAGAATCCCCAGAGCTCCTCTTCTTTTTCTAGGGTTTATCTTCTCGATTTTGAGATGAATCGCGCTAGGGTTAGGGTTTTGCTTTTTTTTTTTTTTTTCCAAATATGGAATGCCGTAGATCTTTCTTGAACGCCAAGAAAAGCTCTCCAAGCTCAGCTTTATGTCCCTTTATATAGGGGAGGCTCGGGATATTTCTTGTTGACGTGCTTGCTTTCGTGTCGCTAGAGTAGCGACACGATACGACACGTGTCCCGAACCTTCTCGAAATGCGATTGGGGATTGGGCACTTGCTACTTCCTCATTAAATTGGGATTTCTTTTTTCTTTTTGGCTCATATGCCTCTCCAATTTATAGTATTTGCAGGTTAGTTGTATAAATATACATAACATTCCTCTACATTTGAGTTTTATAGTCATTCATTTATAGCAAGGCAAAAATTCATAGAGATAAAGAAAATATACAAATTTAGAGGTAGATCTTTAAATATATTGATTTGCTACTTGCTAGGTATCGAAAAATAAGACTTATTTTTTTATGTCGATTATACTTTTACCATTTTATTTTTACTTCAGTTTAGAATTATTAATGTTAAATGGGAGGGACGTTTAGACGCAATACCAATTATACGGTCATTTTGCGTAGGTGTAGAGTCGATGGAAGTAAAATAGTGTCACGTGACACCGCATTTATCCATGATCCTAAACCTCATCCAAACCCACTAAAAATGAAAAAATCCACCACTGTAATTCTTAACTTGACTATTACCCAGCTCTAGTAAATTTCTATCTTTATGTGTACTTTTGTATGAAGATGAATTAATTTTACCCATGGCTGCGATTATTGGCGAACGAGCTTTATAATGATCTGACAAAAAAATTAGTTGCGGAATAAAATAGTGACGATTGACTCGATGATTACTTAATAATTGATGGCATATTGAGGAAGATGTGTTTAATAATGTTATAATGATGATACAATTATATACTTGGTTTTTTTTCAAATTATAAAAACTCCATAGAAACCATTATATTATTTAATTATTAATTTGTAGGGACACCACTTTTCGCGAACCTTGATCCGCCACTAAAGCTTACCAAATATTCCGATGTGAAGATAAATTATGCAAATAGAATATATTTGAGCGTACACAAGCAAAATACTTTTTTTTTATTTTTTACGTTCAAGTGGATCCCGTTTGGGTGAAATCTCCTGTGGTTTCAGGTTCGGATGAGGTCAGGCTTTTTCCTTGCTCTAGGTACAGATAAAAGCCCATGTTTGCTCCGGCCTGAGTTTGGCTATTGGGATATTGGGCCGGCCCACATATTGATATAGAAATTACAAAATCGTTAAATATGGCTGCGCTTCGGGGAATAAATCATATCATACTCCCTTTAAAAGCATGAGTTCGGAAAATCTTTTTTAGACAAATATACCCCACTTTATAGTTTGAACTATCCTATCTATAATCAAATTCTAATTTTTGAATTTAATTTAATGACAATTTTCGTGAGAAATTGCTTATTCGTGAGCTAAATCAAACCCGTAATCTGTTATTTTCATGATAGGAATAAGTAATTACACAATTATCCGTAACAGATTTGATATTATCATAATAACAGAACATTTATCCGTAATCTGTTCTTAAATCCGTAATAACAGATTATTAAATCCGCATAATAACAGTGAAATTATCATAAAAACAGAACTTTATCATAATTGAATTTTGAACATTTATCTTGTGTTAAATTTAATGACCATATATCAAGTGTTTCATATGCGCATGGACTCTTTATCTGTTCTTAAATCCGTAATCTGTTATTTCCGTGAGAAATTGCTTATTCTTAATGCATAATTTGAATCGGTAGTAGAAAATAACTATGTAGGCGTCTAAAAATGCCTATGGGTGTCCGTACACGGCTCAAGATAGAGAAGATGATAAACATCGCTATTAGAGTCACATGAGCTCGTTTGACAACGACAAACACATGAAGTGAGTCGACAGGTCATACGAAACAACGGAACTTCAGAATGACGGAAACGAGAGCTGATCGGGAGCCCTGCGTTGTTTACAAAAGGCGGAGCACCCCTCGTGTCTCACTTATTACACATATGATTCAATCATGGGAGCCTGTAGATATTCTCGTCGGCTTTCCAACGCATCTTGAATTGCCTCATTCCGAGGTCGGATGAGTGAGTTAAGGCGGTTACAGTACCGCGGGTCGGAATTTGCTACAGTACCCACGGGTCGGATTGGTGCTACAGTAACAGCGGGTCGGATTTTGGTACTACAGTAGCGCTGGACGGATTGGTGCTACAGTAACAGCAGGCCGGATTGGTGCTACAGTACCGCGGGTCGGATTTTTGGATGCTACAGTAGCGCGGGTCGGACTGTAAGCTACAGTAACCACGGGTCGGGTCCCGTCCGACCCGCGCTACAGTGATCCAACCGCCCCCGCTACAGTAATCTGACCGTGCAAAGAAGCGAAGTTTTGACTATGCTGCGATTTGAATTTAAAAAATCTCAAAACATTAAAGTTGTAGATCTTTTCGTCAGCTTTCCAACGCATCTTGAATCATCTTAATCGGAGGTCGTACAAAAGAGTTAAGCCCAAAATACCGAAGATGTCTCAAACTGACCCGAGCAGCGGCGGTTCGGATCAGTCCGACCCGCGAGGCGGCGGGTCGGATCCATCCGACCCGCGCGGCGGCTGGTCGGATCAGTCCGTCTCGCGCCCAGAACTGCCCGTAACCTCCAAAACGCGTTTTTAGGCTGTTTCGATCAGTTTCTTCTGTTCCAGAGGTTCATAACTGACTTGATATCATCCTCTAGCATGGTTAATCCGTTGTTAACTGAAGATAGAGCCAAATCACTTGTTCTCATCCAAAATAACCGCATCCGGGGCCTATAAATATGAGCCAAAGGCCTCCATTTTGAATCTGGAATTTTATCAAGAGGACGAGGTGCTGCTGGATTGAAGAGTGAAGGAGCACGAAATTTCAGTGAAGGTCAACGAGACCCCGGCGAACTTCGGCACAAAGGAGAAGCCGTTCGAAGGATCCGAAGCCCGTAAGTCCGTTCCTTGAGATTAGGCTTGGTCTTAATCTCGAGAAGAGCCCTGATTTCGCTTTGTCGATCTCTGCGCTTCAAACCAGAAAACTTCCTCAGTTAAGACGAAGCTCTGCCGAATTTTCCTGCAACCGGATCTGATTCGCGGTCGTCCACGGATTAACCCCGGCACCGGAAAAGAACCCACGAAAGCAAGAGTCGATAAACGGATCTTGCGTTTATTTTCAAGAAAGTTGTAATCTTTTATTTTCGTTATTTGAATTCATTTGTAACGACTAAAGTTTAATGAAATCAATGATGAAGGCAGCTTTCAACGAAAACAAACTGGCGACCACAGTGGGAGCCAACAGCTTCGCTGCCGAAGCTATCGTGTCGCAACCTCGGATCTACATCCCGGTTGAAAAAGTGGTCGAATACGAGTTCGACCAACTGAAGTTCGAGGAATATCTGTCGTCCTCCTCCTCCAGATCCGACCTGCCAATCTGCAGGTCACCCAGATCCGACCTACCAATCTGCAGGTCATCCAGATCCGACCTACCAATCTGCAGATCGCCCAGATCCGACCCGCCAATCTGCAGGTCACCCAGATCCAACCGGCCAATCTGCAGGTCACACAGATCCGACCTGCCAATCTGCAGGTCACCCAGATCTGACCTACCAATCTGCAGGTCACCCAGATCCGACCCGCCAATTTGCAGGTCACCCAGATCCGACCTACTAATCTGCAGGTCGCCCAGATCCGACCCGCCAATCTACAGGTCACCCAGATCCGACCTGCCAATCTACAGGTCACACAGATCTGACCTGCCAATCTGCAGGTCACCCAGATCCGACCTACCAATCTGCAAGTCGCCCAGATCCGACCAGCCAATTTGCAGGTCACTTCAATCCGACCCGCCAATTTGTAGGTCACTCCAATCCGACCTGTCGATTTGCAGGTCACTCCGATCCGACCCGTCAATTTGTAGGTCACTCCAATCCGACCTGCCGATTTGCAGGTCACTCCGATCCGACCCGCCAATTTGCAGGTCACTTCAAACCGACCCGCCGATTTGCAGGTCACTTCAATCCGACCCGTCGATTCGTAGGTCACCCAGATCCGACCCGCCAATTTACAGGTCACTTGGATCCGACCCTCCACTTTGCGGGTCACCCAAATCCGACCCTCCGACCCGTGGGTCACTCAAGTCTGACCCGCGTCAGGGTAAAGACAGATGACGTTATGCACATATTTCATCGATCCCTTCGAGCTCCGCACTTCCAACGGAGCACCGTGACAGCGTGGATTTGTCCCGATTCAAGGTGAGGACAGTCGATCGTCTGGGTCCTTTGCAAGAGAATCGAGGCAAAGTTCTGAGCGAAGAACGTTTGGGTCCGGTGACTGAACCCCGAGCAACTCGTCGAGCTGGGGGTCACACACGCCCTCGCAACAATAACAAGCCTTCTCATAAAGGGAAAACTCCAGTTTCCACCCGTCTGGGGGTGTGTATTCAAAACCAGGAGCCTGTTGAAATCTTGCGTTTCCAAAAGCGTAGTTCTAAACACGTGACTCTTGAGAACGCTAATAAAGCGGCAAATCCCCTGAAAGAAACGTATTCATCTGACGATGATAACGTTATACCTGGGGAGTTGTGCCAACACACGATAGGTTGCTCCGGTCATCTGACCAACGAGTTGTACTATCGGGCTGGGGGTACGAACAAGTCTTGGAAGAGATATACCCGAGAAACAAAATCTCACTGCCCGTGTGCCGAACTAATCAGGGCAGTATTATCAGTGTGTAGCTGCCCCAAGACCGTTCCGCAGAGGGTCTCGGTATTTGAAAGGATCTCTAACGGAATGACTAAGTCCAAACGTTTTCATGAGAAACAATCGGTCGTTCAAGGTGATGAACCCCCAGAGGTTACCATCAATATGGTTGATAAGGGAAAATCAATTCGACCTTCTAGCTCTGATCCGCTTGTATCGCATCGTCTAACCCGATTACGATCAGGAACAATTAGACAAAGGGATTATCAGAGAATGCAGAGAGGATTAACCTCAGATGACGAAGCGTCAGATTCTAACTCTGCGATCGCTTCTGATAATACGGTCTCCAGCCCAGGTCAATCCCACGAAGCATTCATGATCAACACCGAGCAAGTGACCAAAATGGTCGAGGATGCTTTAGCCAAACAGAAAGAAGCATTCAAAATCGAAATGGAAACGTCTATGTTACGAATAAGGGAAGAGCACGACCAACAAATTCGGGCTTTGTCTAATCAGTTCGGTGAATCTAGCCGTCATAACCGTGCTGACCAAGTAGGTAGCGATTCAGATGTGGATGAACCTCTCAATGCTGAGAACCCTCCCGTTAACCAAAATGCTGGGGGTGGTCCTACCAATAATGACAACACTGGGGGTAGCCTCGTTATTCCTCTTAAGAATTGTCCAAGCCCCGATACGAGCGAGGATGAGAAAATGAAAGATCTCGAGAGCAAAATCAACGCTCTGATGTCTGCTCGAGAGGTGAAAAGGACATGCAGTCCGTGTCCCTATCCAAAGGGGTGGGATTCAATAGCGTACCCGGTGAAGTTCAACCTGATTAACTTCACGCCGTTTGACGGGAAGGGTTCGCCTACGCAGCATCTGATCTACTTCAAGTCCCACTCGGGTATGATCTCCGGTAATGAAGCCTTGATGGTTCGGTTATTCGTTGGCACCCTTCGCGGGCCCGCCTTCGATTGGTACCGCCGTCTCAAGTCTGGAAGCATTAACAGCTGGGACGACCTGGAGAGCCTATTCCTCGCTTATTTCTTTGATGATGACGCCGAGGTGTCAATCAGGACACTCTTCGATGAGAAGCAAGAAAATAACGAAACGGTCGACGACTTCGTCAAACGCTTCCGGAATAAGGCGATGAACTGCCGAGATCCAATCACAGAGGACTTCATCCTTCAAACCTGTCACAACAACCTCTCATTGGTTGTGTTGGAAGTTATGGGAGTAGCACCGTCCAACTCCTGGAAAGAGTTGAAAGTGCACGGAGAGCGGGCCGAACGCTTCCTCCGAAGAAAGAAGGCCGAGAGGAGCCAACCAATGGTTAATCCTCCGAACTCAAACTTCGCCTCCCGTGGTAAGGGCAAGGCACCTGCAGCTGCTGTTGATGCTAATCAAACGTCACAACGGCAACCCCGAAGACAGCAGAAGACTTCGAGTTTGAGACTCCAAAAAGAGTACTCCTTCAAGGACGAAGATGTTCCAGCCATCTTCGAATCCCTCCTTAAGAATAATAAGATCAAGCTACCACCTATCACAAATCAGGAGGAAGCTGATAACACTACGAATCCAAAGTACTGTGCGTACTACAGGAGGGTCCTTCATCCCACCAAGGATTGCTTTGCTCTCAAGAATAGCATCAAAACCTTGGTTGAAGCCGGCGTCATAACGCTGGAATAAGCCGAATGAGAACGGCAATACTCCTACAAGTATACGAGTATAAACTGCTTCTTAATACTCCAATAGGTATATGAGTCTAAACTGTTTCCTACCGTTGACGGGAAGTTCCTGGAGAATTTTTATATGTAATATTCTT
This sequence comes from Asparagus kiusianus, assembly GCA_022839385.1. Lineage (NCBI taxonomy): Eukaryota > Viridiplantae > Streptophyta > Magnoliopsida > Asparagales > Asparagaceae > Asparagus > Asparagus kiusianus. Next base: position 31,258 of record BQKN01063923.1, read on the forward strand.
AAGGATAACCCGGTCATGTAACTGATTATAATGTCAAACCCAGTTTCACAAGGAAAGCTGAGGGTGGATGATTCATGTAATGGAAGTTCCCGAAAGAATGCTAAATATAACTTTCTTAGGGTAACCCAATCATTACAAATAAAGTGATAAACACTAAATCCTCACTGTGATTTCCGAACACTTCGTTGCTGAGACGAGATTTGATCACTTCGTTGGATCAACCTTTCCTCTCAAAATCCCCCACTGATCAAATCAATCGACGATGGGTCTACTAAAATTTCTATCTGCCAATTCATGGCAATTTTCAAAGCTTGACATGTTAAGTCCTGATCACTTAACATCAAAATCCTCCATCGAGTGGCTAGTACAAACTAGTATTTCTACTGATACTTGTATTCCACTCTCTTTGCTTTCAGGTCAAACCTATAAAAGTTAGGGCCAAAGCCAGATTCCCCTCTCGATTCCTTCCATAAACGAGAGGTCCACTTTCAAATTGAGCAATCAAACCTATAAAAGTTAGGATTGTCTCCAACTTCACTTAGTCAAACCTGCAGATAGTTAGGACTAAGATTGAGTTATCCCTTTCGATAAACGAAAGACTTCCATCTTTTCCTTTTTTTCAGCCAAACCTATAAAAGTTAGGATCAAAATCGGAATTTCCCCTCAATAAATGAGGAACTCTTTTCTTGGATCAAGCAACCAATCCTATAAAAGTTAGGGTTACTTGAATCTTTCCGATTCTCGGAGTGGAGATCACACTCCTAGTTTCATCTTTCGGATTCTGGAGGTGGAGATCCCACTTCGAGTTTCCTTTCCAACTGAAGATAGAATATAAAATTCTTCCTCTTCGGTACCGGGAGATAGAATATAAAATTCTTCCTCTTCCATTTTAGGTTCGTCTTTGCCCCAAGAGAAGACACCATCCTTCAACTCCAAAATCCGTGCTTCACGCGCGGGGAATTTTATCCCGAATCCTGAGTAGGGATAAGTCAACGCCTAACACGCGTTGCCGGTTAGTTCTTAACCGTAAAAAAAGAACAAAAGCCCACATATTCAATATTGTGGCAGGTTGTTATTAATAACACCGTAATCCGTGTCTTACACGAGCGGGGAATTTTAACCCGAATCCTAAGTAGGGATAAGTCAATGCCTAAGACGCGTTGCCGGTTAGTTCTTAACCATAAAAAAAGAACAAAAGCCCACATATTCAATATTGTGACATGTTGTTATTAATAACACCAAAATTCGTGCCTCACACACACGGGGAATTTTATCCCGAATCCTAAGTAGGGATAAGTCAACGCCTAACACGCGTTGCCGGTTTAGTCTTTCGCCTGTAGGCGTATAAAATTACCTATAGGTCCCTTAGCACAGCTCGCCGACGCCGATTCAACAAACGGATCATCGGGCGACATATCCAAACAAAACTGTTATCCCACAACGCCGAAGCCAAGCAATATGTGACGAAGTGGACTAACGAGGCTAACGAACCGCACGCCAACAATCCATTAGCACGCGGAATGAAGCCAACGGTTTGAGGAGTCAACGAGTCATCTAAACAAGAGCGAACTCGGATGAACCACGACCGAATCAAGATCGGTTTCGGACTCGAACTCAGAAGCGGATTAACTGCCATATCTAGAATCAAGTCAACGAATCGATTCCAAACCAAGTCAACCACACAACCGAATCAAAGTCCAAATCAACAACGAATCGGAACCCGAACGACGGAACCCAAACGACGGACGAAACGGACAACACCCGGGGAACTCGGCCAAAACCGAGCCACCCCAAGGTGGCTCGGCCCAAGCCGAGCCACCCTGAGGTGGCTCGGCCATGGCCGAGCCACCCAGGGGTGGCTAGGCACAGAACTGTGCAAATGCACAGT
>BQKN01063923.1:51484-70689 GCA_022839385.1 Asparagus kiusianus
ACTAGAAAAATTTATTTAAATACGTATCAAAATTTACGGTTGTTACAGGTGTGTATCATGACACAATCCTAACTTTGGAAATATGAATTAAGCTATGGTGTGTATCATGATTATTTGTATTTATTGTCATTTCAAGTCATAAAAGGCCTATGAAAAATATTTGGCAGTGGCTACCAACATTATGTGATGATTGTAGAATACTAATTTTACATTGAACTTGTGTTTGCAGGAACTTTATAAGTCACCATATACATGACAACTAAAAAAACTGTATGTAAGCAACCTACAATGTATCTACATTGTATTGGATGACTACTACTGTGGGTTATTAATGAAAATATTGTTATGTCATGAGTTTTAGTTGGTGACTTTTTTACTTTTAGGTTATGATGATTGTCAAAATTTCTGATATTAGCAACCTGCAATTGATATTGCACTGGATGGCTAACAATGATGATATTGACGAAGTTCTGAGCCCTAAGTCGTAATTTGCATATACACACGCTTGAATTATACATTTACCCGAACACAAACATTTCCTTGGTGAGACTGTTTCTTTCCCTCATGTTATATACCTGAACACAAACATTTCCATGGTGAGTCACATTATGCAAACCAAGCCCTCTATGCATACACCCCAAATGCTATTTTAGTACTTGTGGAGGCCTGGTTGTTACATGTATTCAGTTACTATGTGGAGGCCTGGTTGTGTTCAGGTTTGTGATCAGTTACTATGTGGAGCGTGGTTTATTTTTAGGTTCATATTTGTGCTCAGATGTTGTTTTGTTCAGGATTTGTTGGTCAGTTACTATGTTGTTGGGTTTTTGGTTGCTTTTTGTGCTCGTCGCCGAGCTCCCGTGGCTTTTTTTGTTACTATGTTGATTCGAACTTGTTTAGCTCTATGTTGTTGGGGTTTTTGGTTGCTATTTGTGCTCGTCACTAAGCTCCCGTGTCTGTTTTTTGTTAATAGGCTGATTCTAGCTTGTTTAGCTCTATGTTCTTGTGTTTTTTGTTGCTATTTGTGCTTGTCGCCGAGCTCTCGTGGCTATTTTTCGTTAATAGGCTGATTCGAGCTTGTTTAGCTCTATGTTATTGGGTTTTTGGTTGCTATTTGTGCTCGTCGTCGAGTTCTCACGGCTGTTTTTTGTTACCATGCTGATTCGAGCTTGTTTAGCTCTATGTTTGTTGGGTTTTTGGTTGCTAATTGTTCTCGTCGTCGAGCTCCCGTGGTTGTTTTTTGTTACTATACTGATTCGAGCTTGTTTAGCTCTATGTTGTTGGGTTTTTGACGCAGCGCGGAAGTTATAACATTGGAATCCACCAATGGTGTTCTCTGAATCCACAAAGAACGATATTCGAATCCACGAAGAAAATATTAAAAATAAAAGTTTTATTGATGAAAAGTTATTCTTCTTTGGGGTTACATGACTCTTCTTAAATAGAAAATCAAATAAGACTCCTAGTAAGACTAGAATTATAAAAATAGAAAGTATCAAATAAGACTCCTGGTAAGTCTAGAATTACAAAAATAAGAAAGTGTCAAATTCTATCCTAAAAAGACTCCTTATAATAGAGGAAACAAATCATGAATCAAAATTGATTTTGTTTCCTAATCTAATTTGACTCTAAAATTGAATTTATTTCCCAATCTATATTTCCTAATCTAAATAGACTCCAACTCAGATTAAGCGTCCTACATCAGTCTCTTCTTGTTGAAAGAAGCTCGACCTCGAGCTTATATTTGTTAGAATAGTAGCTTCATTGATAAATAAATTTCTTCTCTTGTAATGATCTGCATCCGCCTTATATTTAGCATTGATTTTCTCCATATGTTGTTTTGTCTCCTCTGCTAGGGCTTCTTCTGTATAAAACTCGTTTCCTAATCTTTCCCATGACATGTGTATGTAGTTGGCAACATGTGGTTCTGTAGTTGGCACGAAAAACTCTTCTAAATATATTCCATGTTGCTTCCTATATTCTAGTGTCGGCGGTATCATCTCATTGTTGTTGAAATTATTGATGATCATTGCTTCCAAAAAAGAATTTTCTCCCTCATACTTCATACATAATTCTTTCAATGTCTCGAGCCCTCCACCAAGCAATTCATACATACCATCAATTGTCTCACTCTCTATTTTATCCTTCTTCTCTATTGGGACAACATCAATATGTTGAATATCACTCTTAACCGCTTAAAGAATATCATGCATTTCATCCATCTTCACTATCATATCACCATCATGCATTTCATACATATCAAGTGTTTGCACCTTAGGGGGAATTTTTGTAGAGGCAGATTCTTCTTTTCCAGTTACAACCAAGTCACAGACCTCTTCAGATTGCTTCAAGTTTTCTGTTAAAGCATCATTGTTTGTCACGAAGAGTTTCTTCTTCTCAGCAATCTTTATCTTAGGTGGCTCCTTTTATGTAAGAGGCTTGAGCACAATTCGCCGTCCATCTTTCTTAAAAATATAAACTTTATCTTTGCTCCTATGGGTAGCTCTGTTATTGAATTGACATGGCCTACTTAAAAACATATGACAATTATCCATCTCGACCACATCGCACAACACATCATCAAAATAAGTTCGGCCAATGGAAAAACGTACCCGACACTTCTCATCGTTCTGCACAACATTGTCCATGCTAATCCAGTCGATCATGTAAAGAGGTGGATGTTTCTCTATCTTCAGTCCTAACTTCTCCACCATACGCCGAGAGACAAAATTCTTGCTGCTGTGATGATCAATTATAACATTACAAATCTTCTGCATCACGGTGCATCTCGTACGAAAGATATTTTGCTCCGGAGATGGTTCTTCTTTCTTTATTGCTTCTTTACTACTCTTCTCAACTCTAATGTCTTGCTTAAGATCATTGTCCCTGTTGAATTTATCATATGGAGTCGGATCACGTTGTTGGCGACCATCAACGCGATTTTGAACTCCTGCCGCGTTCAGACACTCTTCTATCGACGCAAGTCGCTCAAAAATAATCTTCATCTGATTAAAATCGGTCTTCGACACGTCGAACTCAGTTCGAGAGTAAGGGGCTTCATCACCTGCCATCAGATCGGAAGAACAATGCTCTGATACCAATTGACGCAGCGCGGAAGTTGTAACCTCGGAATCCACCAAGGGTGTTCTCTGAATCCACAAAGAACGATCTTCGAATCCACGAAGAAAATATTAAAAATAGAAAATTTATTGATGAAAAGTTATTCTTCTTTGGGGTTACATGACTCTTCTTAAATAGAAAATCAAATAAGACTCCTAGTAAGACTAGAATTATAAAAATAGAAAGTATCAAATAAGACTCCTGGTAAGTCTAGAATTACAAAAATAAGAAAGTGTCAAATGCTATCCTAAAAAGACTCCTTATAATAGAGGAAACAAATCATGAATCAAAATTGATTTTTTTCCTAATCTAATTTGACTCTAAAATTGAATTTATTTCCTAATCTATATTTCCTAATCTAAATAGACTCCAACTCAGATTAAGCGTCCTACATCAGTTTTTGGTTGCTATTTGTGCTCGTCGTCGAGCTCCCGTAGCTGATTTTTGTTACTATGCTGATTCGAGCTTGTTTAGCTCTATGTTGTTAGGTTCTTGGTTGCTATTTGTGCTCGTCGCCGAGCTCCCGTGGCTGTTTTTTGTTACTATGCTGATTCGAGCTTGTTTAGCTCTATGTTTTTGGGGTTTTGGTTGCTATTTGTGCAGAGTTTTGTGTTCAGGATTTGTGCACATATTTTCAGTTTTTGTGCACTGTTTGTGTTCAGCCCCTTGGTATTTTCTTTGTGTTTAGGTTTGTGAGAAGTTTTGTGCTCAGATTTAGTGAGACTATCTTGTGTTCATGCAGTTGTGTGCTCAGTTTTGTGAGACTATCTAGTGTTCAGATAGTGTTTGTGAGATTGTTTGTTTTATTTGAGAAATACAATTCCCACTCTGACAGCCCCCTCCACATAGGCAAAAGGAGTTTTTATGTTTGTTTTATTTGAGAAAACGCTAGAAGAGAGTCACATATAATGGCAACATCTAACTCAATCCCAATAACAATTCTACATCATAGGTACGAGAAAGTATCCAATAGATCTGGTTTCTGACATTTAATATGCACCAAAGGGATATTAATCTTAGATTATTGAATTTTAAAATTCGTGTATAGATCCAATGATTAATATTTCTTAGGTGCACATTTAATACATGGACTAGGTTCGTTGGATTCTTTTTTTTTTGGTGTGTGTGTGTACATGCAATTCTATATACTTTTAAGCCAATGCTATACACTTAGTAATGCTAAAGAACTATAAATCCAACAATTAGCTTGTCTGGAGCCGTCTATTCAAGTCCTCAGATATTTTGTTCAATTAGAAAAGGAAGAAGAAGAAGCTATGTAAAAGATAAAGTTCATAAACTATAAATATTAGAGATTTATATGTAAAACTATTATAAACTATTTTTTATTAGAGAAAGTATCACGAATTCATACTCCCTTTAAAAGCACGAGTTCGAGAAAAACTTTTCATGATCAATATTACCCTTCACTATTTTGAATATTTTATTTAAATCTTAATTTATCCTAATATTAAGTATATCCTACATTAATACTACGTGAACTACTTATAGCTTAACAATTAAAAAAAGAGCAATAAAATACATGAAATAACTATTGAAAAAATAATATCAATAAAATACATGAAATGGCTCCACAGTAATTAGTAAAAAATAAGATTAATAAAATACATGAAATAGATTCACAATATTAGTTTGTTAGGTAAAGAAATCATACATAGCTAACATACAATAAAGTTTAAAAATTACAAAAATACCCTCAAAGTTCAAAAGTACACAAAACACCCTAAATTTTCAAAAGTCAAATAATAAACAAGCTTAGAAATTAAAGGCAACCCTCGAAGAATTTAAAATTTCCAATTAACACTCTTAATGTTTCAAAATTATAAAAACACTTTTAAAAATTCAAATTATAAAAAATCACCCTAAAATTCTGAAATCTAAAAACTTATAAACAACATAGATGAATTTAAAGAATTACCATTAGGCACCTGAAAATTTTAAAATTTATAAAAAAACCTGAAAGTCACATAAATTGTAAAAAAACTCCCTCAAAAGTTAAAAATTGTGAAAAAACCCTAAATTTTTAAAACGCGTAACCTTTACATATCAAAACTAGAAATTATCAGCAAACCACTAAAAATTTAAATTTTGCAAAAGGCAACATAAACTCTTGTTAATTGTAAAAAATACTCTCAAAATTTTAGAGATACAAGATGTATTCTAACATTTAAAAACTTACCTCCAACACATGAGACATAAATATTACTAGCACCTAACTTAAAATTTAAAAATTTCAAAAAAAAACTCTCAAAAATTGGAAAAGTGCAAAACACAAACCAAAAACTTGAAAATCACTAAAAAAGGACTAAAATTTCAAAACTTAAAAAAAAAGAGTAACTCTTTGATTATTTTTTCATTAAGATGTGTAAATTTATTTCCAATTTAAGGTTTACTATCCCTTATCAGCATCTATAGTAATCTGAGTTGATGATGATAAAAAAATAACAATATCATTAAATTTAAAACATCTAGTTAAGGAATAAAATTTTGAGAAACATATGATAGATTAAAATTAATGTTATTGTATAAATTAAAATAACTACATATAATTTTATTATGTAGCTAGAGCAACAAAAATACATAAGTAACATTAATTGATAAAAGACTAGGAAAATATAACATCACTAGAAATATAGTTTCAGCACGATGTCACAAATGTAGACGATGAAGACACTGCTCTAAGATTGCCTAGGAAAAGATAAAGGTGGATAAGGATTGATCTCAGTTCAATAGAAAAATAAAATATATGGAATAAAAGATAATATTTTCTAAATATTTTATAGAATAGTTTAATTTTTTGAGAAAAATTACGAATCTTTAGAAGGGATTTTAAGTACTTTTATATGCTTATATGGATGCTTTTATCATATAAAAGTAAACTAAAGTTAATATTGATCTTTAATTTATGATATTTTATGAAGTCTATCAATGAATATGAACAAACTTTATATTTTCTTTTCTGTCATTTTAGCCCACTTTTAATCAATCGTTTTGGCTTATAACGCTATTTTCAGGTATTTTTTTACTTTTGCAACACCATAGTTTCTCATATTAAGCTTGGTTTCATGTCAGTCGAAATAATAAAATTTCAAACTAGCTTCAGATTATATTTACTTTATGTCAATTCAATTATTAACATGGAGATTTAAATTGGGTGTAGTCCGTTCAGACAAAGATAAAAAAATCAAAATGTTAAAGTTTATAAACATAAGTGAGCTAAAACTATCAAAGTGGAACTGAGAGGAAATTTGTAGTAAGGAACTAAATTAAAAATACTTAATTATGATATTTGACCACGTGCATTGCATGTGCATAAAACCTAGTAGTTTAAAATCTACAAAATGTTCACACAAGCATAAGATTATCTTAACGATATCAATAATTTTTTTATAAAACTAATGTTTGTTCCTAATTAAGGAGAGAGTATAGTTAAACATAAAGTAATTAAGGACAATAATGCTTCAAATATATAATGCTCAAGTTGTATTAATTAACACCTGTAAAGCCACTGTAGTTTGTTGAGGAAAAACAATTGTGATATTTTTTCTCTATTAATAAAGGGTTTTTCATGAAAACCATCTTAACTCTTGTCCAAATTGGTACTTACCATCTTTATTTTTTATTTTTTTTATCAAAACCACCTATATTTGCTTACTTGTTTGTAATATCATACTTTTGGTACTCTCTATTTGATAAAAATCTAAAATTCCTATTATATGTCTAATCTAACTTAAGAGGGGGAAGAATAGGAAGGAGAGAGGGGAAATAGGATTGACGATGATGGGTCGGTGGAGGGAGAGGAGGGGAGAAGGTCAACTACGAGAGTAGAGAGGAAGGATGAGAGGAAGAAAACGACAAAGGAGGAGGAGGGTGGTGGATAAGGCTATTGGTGGAGGGATATATAGGAGAGGAGAGAAGGGGTTAGGGTTTGAAAAAAACTCAAAAGGTGAAAAATATGGTGGGGGAGATGGAGGAGGACACGAGGGGAGAGGAGAGGGAAAGAAGGATGTGGAGGGGCTATGGGTTGAGGGGAGGAGAGAATGGAGTAGTGTTGGGAGAAATCCTAGCGACAAAGGAGATGGTGAAGAAGATGGAGGAGGACAGGGAGGGGGAGAAGGAAAGGAAGAGAGGAAGTGGAGGAGGACGGGAGGGAGATAGGAGAGGGAAGGAGGAGGGGGGAGATGGAGAGATCAAGAGTAAAATGAGTATTTTTAATTTTTTTTGAGCTGAATAGTGTTTAAGGTGTAACATTGCAAGCAAATATTGGTGGTTTTGATGAAAAAATAAAAATAAAAATGGTAAGTATCAAGTTGGATAAAAGTTAAGACAGTTTTCATGTAAAAACCGATTAATAGTTCATTATAGCTTTGTTGAAATCTACCTGAATTTACTTGGTTAAGAATAAAGAAAGTTGTCTAGATATTCTATTTTCCAATGTTTGGTAAACAACTAGATAGTGGAAAATGATAATTGAATGTATATTTTGTAGAAGAGTTGGGGTTAATTTCAAAAAATTTAAAAAATTCCCTCGAATTTTTGATGAGTTTTGTACATAACCTCGCTAAACTTTATAAACAAATTAAAAAATTCTTTCAAGAACATATTTTATTAAGTAACCAAATATTTGTTTGGTGACAAAAGTTTATTTTTCGAAATGCTACAAATTTTAGGAATTTTGCAAAGTTAACCCATAAATATGCAACATTTGTTCTAGCCAATTTAGTTACCACAAGCTCTGCAAGATTTTTTTATTAGCTTAAAAATTAAAATATAATTTCGTATAATTATGTTGTGGAGACAAATAAAAAGAATGTAGATAATTTTATAGCTTTGAATAAATAAAAGCTTGGTTTGTAAATAAAAAAATCAAATCCAACTACTACTACTACAAACCACAAACCGAGTTTGAATTAAAAAACTGCAGATATACAAATGAAGAATCTTAGTTAATTTTCTGCAACAATTTGCTACATGCTAATCTACAAACCATAGAATTTCTTCCCCCAATATGAACAACTCAAACCTAAAGCATATAATAAACAACTCAAACCTAAAGCATATAATAAAACAAAAGAAGAAACTTTGATCATTTGCATCACCTAAAGCATAGATTAATGCTAAGAACAACAAACAAAAGAAGGAAACTTCGATCATTTGCATCACCTAAAGCATGGATTAATGCTAAGAACAACATGCAAAAGAAGAAAACTTCGATCATTTGCATCACCTGCAACTTGAGTCTGAATCGATTCGTCAACCCTCTTTTAGGCAATTTGCCACCTTAATGGAGTTCCTCCCTCGAATCCAAACTGTATCGTCCCCATCATCGACAGTCACCAAGGATTGTTATTGCTACCTCGCCGGAGGAGAGATTAGGGCTCTGGATCGAATGAGGGAGAAAGAGATTGGATCTAGGGTTATGGTTTTTGCAGATGATTGATCGAGGAAGAAAAAGATTGGATCTAGGGGCAGGGTTTCGTCAAATGTGTAGATATGATCGATTGAGGATAGAGGAGATTGAGAGGGGGGATATCCGAGTTAAGGGCCGATCGCAAGGAGATCGCGACTCAAGAGAGAGAGTCGTGAAAATTTCCAAATGACACCCATCGGGTTGTCATTTCAAATACAAGGCCCGGTACACGTTTAAAACCCACTTGGAATTGGATCAATTACAAATTCTCAATTATTTGGAAATCCAAATACTAGCATTAATTGATCCAATTCCAGAATTTTGAAATCAAATGCTTGAATCTAAACAGACCCCAAACAAATTTATTTATTTTTCTTTCAAGAACATTTTATTAAGTAACCAAATATCTGTGGGGGTTTGGTGACAAAAGTTTGTTTTTGGGGACACTACAAATTTCAGGAATTTTGCAAAGTTAACCCTTAAATATGCAACATTTGTTCTAGCCAATTTAGTTGCCACAAGCTTTGCAAGATTTTTTATTAATTTAAAAACTAAAACATAATTCCGCATAATTAAGTTGTGGAGACAAATAAAAAATATAGACCATTTTATAGCTTTGAATAAATAAAAACTTGATTTGTAAATAAAAAATATCAAATCCAACTACTATTAGTACAAACCATAAACTGAGCTTGAATTAAAAAAAAAAGTTGCAGGTATACTAATGAAGAATCATAGTTAATTTTCCGCAACAATTTGCTACATGCTAATCTTACAATCCGCTAAACTACTCATTGAGAAGGGTGTAAATGAAAAAAAAAACCGCATACTACTTCGAAATCCCCGATCCGAGAGAGTCTCAACCCCCGCGCGCTTCGTGAACTCCGCCGCCATTTTCTTATATGCTCCGGTCCCCATTTCTTCATCCAATTTGCCCTAAATTCCCCTCTCCAATCTCTCAATCCTCCAATTTCCTCAACAATTTCAAGATGTCTTCGCTCTCCCTCGCTCCGGTGCCGGCGATTTCTCTCCCGAAGGGATCGAGGAATGGAGGCGGGAGCTCTTCGATGAGGAGTCAGTGGAGATCTAGGGTTTCGATGAGCGTTTCGGTGGGATCTCGAGAGGCTGTGGCTGGAGACGAGCTGTTCAAGGATTACAAGGCGAGCTGTGCCTTTTTCTTCCCGGGTCAGGTAATTTTGAGTCGTGATTTGGTTATTTTTAGGGATTTTTTGGTGGTTTTGTGATTGATTGTCGTTAACGATGTGGACTTGTTGATGAATTAAGCTGCTCTTTGTACAGTTGACCCCTCAAAAACTTGTTTTTGTAGAGAGGGAATCCAAACCTAAAAAAAAAAAAAATCCAATTTTAGTCAATATGGGACTAATGAACCCCCTTATATACCATTATAATATGGCTTCATAGTACCTGCGTCCATATGATTGGCTTTGCGCTAGACTAATCCTGGACGAACACTGCAATGCCGATATCATCATCTTGTTAATCTCTGAAAAGATGGTATTTGGACAACTCACTCCTAAAAGCTAGCTGACAGTAGTCTCAAGCTTAGGATGGAAAAATGTCATTGGCTCTGATACCGTTTGTTACAGATGTTGGAGAATTAACCTCTGTAAGGTAGTTGTTATGCTGATAAGCAAAGTTAGCAGTTGGAGAGGGAATGTGAAAGTTGATTTCAAAGAGTAGCCTCGAGCTTCAGCTTTTGGATAAAGTGGATTTCTAACAATAGCCCCAGCATTACATGGAGGTTGGGAATCAGAAATTCTATCCCATAAGAACTCCGCACCTCTCCATGTGTTGGGATGATTCAATCTCCCAAACAAGACCTGACAAGTTTGGATCTCAAAAAAAGAAGGTGTCATATCTTTCGGTGTAGAATAGGATATTCGAGGTGCCACCAATATGTTATGCTTACAAGTCAGTGAAGTCACAAACTTAGAATAATACGTGTTTCCACGGTCAAATATAGAAATAAACAAGTAGAGTTCTGTTAATAATTGAGCTGAAACTTTGATTGTTTTCTGTGTCCGTTCTGTTAATAATTGAGCTGAAACTTTGATTGTTTTCGGTGTCCTTTTTTTCAAAGAGGAAGAATTTAAGATACTGTTTGATATGTTATGTTCAAAGAAAAATATAAAAGTGCTAAAATTGTAGCAGTTCGAACCATATATCCTTTACCCTTTTCTCCTTAACAGAAGTCTCAGACATCTCCTCCTCCTTTGTTCTTCTTACCATGACTAGAAAGATTATAGCCTTAAATTAATATTTAGCTGTTATAATTCTCTATGGTAAACTTTTAATACAGCTACAATTATTACTGAGCATTAGATGGTAATCTAAACATTGGAAAAGATGGCACCGTCATGTAATTTTTGACCATAAATAACATTGTATACAAAAATTATGTTTCTCCCATAATCATAAAATTTTAAAGTGTCCAGAGTACCAGCAAGGACCTGATGTTTGAAACACAATGCTTCCAACTAGTTTTCTGTTGTGTGTGTACTTAGAGTAATTTCATCGGGCAATTCTGAATGATATGATGTTTACTTTTTTGCACCTCAGGGTGCCCAAACTGTAGGAATGGGGAAGGAAGCCCAGAGTGTGCCAGCTGCTGCTGAGTTATTTGAAAAAGCCAATGATATACTTGGGTATGATGGTTGTTTTTTCAAGGTTTCCTTTAACGTCCATTTCTTATTTTTAACTCTTTTTACTTCTGTCTATACATTATAACTGTATCCTGCAACTGAAAAGGGTCGTTCCAATATAGTCATCTTTTCTCTCCCTTTATTCTCAGATTCAATCTTCTTGATGTCTGCCACAACGGTCCAAAAGAAAAACTTGATTCCACAGTTATAAGCCAGGTATGATATAAATTTGCAGTTTTCTTTTAACTGCACTGGGCTGGGGGTGTTCCTCCCTACAGAATGAACACTCAGTTCCTGACTTCCTTTCCATTCCTCATCGGCCTCTACAGTGAAAGAAATATTGACAGCCTCTGTACGTAGCATTTGCTTGTACTATTCGTCCCTGCTTCTGCTGTCTTATCCTAAAGATTCCATACCCCTTTAAAAAAAGAACAAAGTATAAGCAATTAAGATTACTGAATTAAATACAACTTATGAATTCAGACTTATCTGTTTTAAATCAGTTAATACGATTCCTGAAGGCATTAGGAAAATAAGACAAAGTAGAATTCCATATAGTGAAAACAAAAGAAAGAGGCAAGTTTTAAAAAAAACATATGCTTACAAACAGCTGGGAGTCCCTCTCTACGCAAGGTATATGTCCTTCTTATGATCAACTATTTCCATCTCGTTTGGTGCGTTTTTATAAGCCCTGTGCACCAATTTACAAAATGTGTTATCATCAAACGGTGCAAAGAATGATTAACAATCTAATGATGCATGCTATGCTTTCTAGTCACCTTAGATTTAAAAGAAGTGAGATCCGTTGCTTCCAATCCTTCAACCCATACTTCACTGGAACAAGAAAACATCATTAAATTAAATAACTTCATAAATTCAAATAAACAAGGTTACAAAATATCATAGCCTGTTGCTTTAAACCTAGTCAACCCCTTAAATTAGACATCCATGTCATAAAACATGGACAGATCCCATTAATTTGTCCTCTATTAAAGAGGATTCTGTTATTTTGCATCTTACAGAATAAATATCATGCAAGCCATCTCAGAAGTTACTTGGCCAGAGTGGAAGTTTTTTGTAAAGTTTGAATTACACATTTGAGTTATATCTGATACTGTGATATAGAGAAATCCTAAATCATGACAGGGATTGGGAAAAGTTTTGATTTAGCCTTAATTGAATATAACATTCACGAAACAATTTGTAGAACTCTGACATCATCATTGTTGAACGGAAATAGATAACAAATGAACTAACATGAAATATGAACATTTCTCTTGAATTGAAACCAAGTTGAACATTAATGGTTTCAAAACTAGGAAACTGAGATGAGGTTTCAAATCATACACCCTTATGATTCCTTTGATAATCTATCCAAAGCATGTAAAAATTAAGAAATTAAAATGGAGAGTTCAGTGAATGCTCTTACAGATGTTGCACCATAATCAATTCCCCTACCCATTAAAAGGTGAGTTAAGGCTCAATGAAATACTTGAGAAAACATTCAGGGCTCTCTATGTACAAGTTGAACTTTCATGGGATGTCCATACACAATGAAATTCATGTAAACAAGCTATAGAGCAAGCACAATATCTCATCAAATGATATTTGCATTTTTAAGATAATGTTCAGGGCTCTCCATGTGCAAGTTCAACTTTCATGGAACGTTCATACACAATGAAATTCATGTAAACAAGCTAGTGAAAGCACAATATCTCATAGAATGATATTTGCTTCAAATTGTATAATTAGAAAAAAGTGAACCATTTGAAAAAGATGAACCTGAAGTTAAGAAACTAAGTATTTTTTCTTGATGTACTCGGTTCTGAAAAGGATCTTTTAGATCACAGGGGTCTCTACTCAGCTAATTAAGTGTTGAATACAAAAAATAAATATAAAATGAAATCAACAAGTGCATATTAAAAAAAATCATGAGGATTAGAACTTGTAATCTATGAATACAAAAATGAGTCCACTTTATGTAGATCCTTCGTCTTCTCTGCATTTTTTTGAAACTCCATTTATAGGCCAACAGCTACATCAAACTCTATATTATGTGTATTTTTTAATGTGTGTGTGAGATTCTTGTGTTCTCTTCTTCGTTTCTTAGAATGAGAAACAAAGAAGTTTAAATTTAGCAATTAGTGAAGGACTTTGACGTGTATCTTTCTTAATTTCTTTATGTTGTCTACGGATTTCATGTTTTCATTTGCTTCAATTAACATTGCTTGAATTAATTATTGCTTTAGTGCAAATTCTCGTTAGTAGCTCATAACAATAATTTAAAAAAACCTACAGGAAGTTGCTACTACGTGTAATTACAAAAAATAGGCAGCCAATAATTATGCAAACAACTATAGAACAACTATAAGGAGCTACTAACAAAATAAAAACAATTATATCTTTTCTAAAAATGAGAATTATTTGTTTATTATTTCATTTTCTCCCCTTTTTAGATTTAGATTATTAAAACAACTTACATAAGCAAATACTCGTAGTAAAGAGGTTAATGAATTATTTTCTAAATTTTGGTAACCATGAAAGAGAAGCCTATGAATGAGGCATGCAACGAGAAATGTACTTACGTCAGAGCTAGGGTTGCAGCCTATACCCTCCTCTTTTAATTAAAAATAGACTAGATGATCATGGCTCCTCTTTTATCTTTTTCTTTTGTATTTTTCTTGATATTTTGAGATCTGAAAAAAATTCAGCTGTTTAAAACCATCTCCATTACAACTAAATAATTCATTTTTTTCAATTATAATTGTATTTTATCATCGATTTTGATATTTCTTTCCTCTTTCAAGCCTTGCATCATAAGTCGCTTTCGTATTCATTTTGCTACAACTATTTCTCTATATGCATCTCATTTTTTTTTCTATATACAATCTTGAAAGCAGTTCAGATCACAAATCCATTTAAAAATAATGGTTCTTTGTACTAACAGAATTTACTGGTCTTAATGATAAGTTACCAGACATGCTATATATATGGACGAGACACATTAAGAAAATTACTTTTTGGTAATAACACCATGTTCTATTCCGAAAAGAGGGAATTTTTTTTTACTCGTATGATGTCATAGATGCATAGTTATACACTGAGGACACTTTTTCGATTTTTTCCTAATAACTATATGACTTACATTAACTATATGACTTACATAAGAAAATTTTGATATTTTTTTCCTCTTTCAAGCCTTGCATCATAAGTCGCTTTCGTATTCATTTTGCTACAGCTATTTCTCTATACATCTATTTCTCTATATGCATCTCATTTTTTTTTTCTATATACAATCTTGAAAGCAGTTCAGATCACAAATCCATTAAAAATAATGGTTCTTCGTACTAACAGAATTTATTGGACTTAATGATAAGTTACCGGACATGCTATATATATGGACGAGACACTCACATTAAGAAAATTAGTTTTTCGTAATAACACCATGTTCTATTCCGAAAAGAGGGAATTTTTTTTACTCATGATGTCATAGACTCAGTTATACACTAAGGACTCTTTTTTCGATTTTTTTCCTAATACCTATATGACTTACATAAAAACACATGTGAGGTTTATTTTTATTACTTGAGAAAGTAAAAAATGTTTACAAAGAGTAGTAAGAGGATTCTTTGAAGAGTCATTACATGTAAAAATTATTGAAAAATTAATTATATTGATTAGAAATATATAAATCTTAAAGGATTATTTGTTGCATGAATAATATGAATCAATTGTGCTTGTGTTGTGCGCTTGCATGTGAAGTAAGAACTTTATTTAGATACGAGTTACGCTAAATAAAATTTTCAATTTGTTTTCTGAGCTACACACTAGAATATCCTTTATCAATGATACTTATCTCTTACATCTATCTATATTGTTATATAAAAAACCAGTGAGGGATAGTGCAAATTTGTACGAGAGTGGTGGACATGTTCTCCTTTTCAATTGTTTGAAATTGATAAATTGTAATTTTACAAGGGATGATTTATTTCTCTTTTTTATTTTCTTTCTTTCTAGAATATTCTACATGAGTTAGTTACTAGGGATAATGTTTTCTCTTTTCTATTCTCTTTCTTTCCAAGATATACTATATCACTCAATGATGTGGAAATAAATTGGAACCCACATAATTGCATATCTTTTATTTTTTAGGTGTTAAAATATAAAAAATAAGAAAACCATGAAGAAACCATGAAAAATTCTTCTTTTCTAAGGGTGTGTTTGACAACTCATAAAAAATGGGCCAATATTGACCTTAGATCTGGTTCTGAATGGAACTAGTTTAGTTGTGGCTCAATTTTATAGAATTGCCAAACTCACCCTAAGTTTTGCTTCTAGGGAAAATTATTTATTTAGGAATAAAATGGGAATTATGAAAAATATGAAAGATATGACATGTTGTCTATTTTCTCCCTCATTAAATCCACTTCTCCCTTCCTCTCAAATCAACAAGAGAAATAAAAGTTTTTTCATATATGCTCCTAAAATGTCAATTAGGACACTAAAATGTGATTAACTCTCTTATCTGAAAATTAAGATAAAGAAATTTTAATGTATGTTGCATGTGCGGCAATGCTAGTGTATACAATTCTCCAGATTTGTTTGAATAATTTATTAGAAGTTTGTGTTCACATATATGGAAATTAAGTATATTTTAATACACAAGTACACACATATACATTTCCTTATCCCATGTCCATACCACACATCTTATTCCATTTTGGTTCCCCCATTGATAACTATTTCCTCAACACATGATTAGATGGATATGAAGTTGATGCTGCTATAGTGGAAGAATAGTGACGTCATACATACTTCATATCAAAATCATACTTCTCATGAATTTACTATTATTATAGTTAGCACACTAGGTAGGCAAAGTTCTGTCACTTGGTCACTTTTCATGCTTATTTATAAGTAGAAAGAGAGATATTTTCCTGAACAAAAGGGATATAAATCACCTGCAGCCAGCAATATATGTCACAAGCTTAGCTGCTGTTGAGGTACTACGTGCACGTGATGGTGGTCAAGATATTATCAACTCTGTAGATGTCACCTGTGGTCTAAGCTTGGGAGAGTACACAGCTCTTGCTTTTTCTGGAGCCTTCAGGTATTCTTGATCAACAATGCTGTTATTATATATCTACATGATGAATTACATCATTACATTAATAGTGAAATTCTTTGGGTAACACATAGTTTGGACTCATGATGGAAGTACTAACAATCTAGTGAAACATGCTGAATATGCTGAGTTCCCATGTATTTTATATGTTAATCTTGTTAATTTAACATTCTTTTTGTTGCAATTGCAACTTCGTGTGTATAAATTTAACTCCCTAGCTTCGAGGATGGGCTCAAACTTGTCAAGCTTAGAGGAGAAGCCATGCAGGTCTGGGCCCGAACCTAGGGCTCCAAGTAGTCCAATCCCTTACAAATTATTGACTTCCTCAAGGATCAAGGGGAACTTGATATTTACATATCTTCTCTAATTCTTCCAGGATGCTGCTGATGCTGCTACTAGTGCTATGGTTAGTGTCATAGGGCTGGATTCAGAAAAGGTGCAGTTGTTATGTGATGCAGCCAATGAGGAAGTTGATGAAAAAGAAAAAGTTCAAATTGCAAATTTTCTATGTCCAGTAAGATATCTTCCAATCTTATTATTATCTTTTTGGTTCTTAACATTATTTCAAATCCTTGGTCTTGACTTGGAATTAGTATTTTAGGGTAATTACGCTGTGTCTGGAGGTGTCAAGGGAGTTGAAGCAGTTGAAGCTAAGGCAAAGTCATTTAAGGCTCGAATGACAGTAAGTTCTCAAAATTGTTTGAGTTTCAATCATATGTCTATGAGATAAAACCTCCAAGTGGTTTGAAAATTTGGGCTTTCATATTCACGTCTGTGATCCCTAAGCATGCAACATGGTGTGCTAGAAACTAGCAACATGAGAATCTGAGCGTGTGCTCATTAGTGGAAGAAGAGACAAAACAAGTAATATTGTTTTTCTTTGCATAGACATCCAGAAAAGACTTGGTTTGTCATTGTTCCTATTCCCCTACAGACGTATAACTTCATTGTTTGGTTATAATCCCTATCTCCACAACTGAGAACCAGGTCAAGTCATTGAAGCCTCTCTAATTAACTTCTTTCGCGTTAAGTCTTAGTGTATTTTGCTCAAAAGATGATATTTGCATGCTCTAAGTTCTACTTCGTGCATATAAAGTCTCCACAAAGTCATGATGCCTATAAATTCAAAATTGTCAATAGTTTCTGGTAGGAATATTCAAGTATTTACTAATACTCAAGTATCTGCTAACTTTCTTTTCCTGTATGCCCAGAATGTTACCTTCCTGTGATCCTCAAATTGTGGTGTTCCCCCTAATATCTTTGCGATCATCACGTCGTAATCCCTGCAAAGTCGAGTGTCTTATATCCTTTTTCACCATAGCTTCTATCCCATAGCTTCTATCCCAGTATTCAAGTGTTGTTACATATCTGATCTACTACTAGTTTTCTTTTCATATATCCCCAGAGTAATTTTCCTGTATGCTTCGCCCCTAGTATGGTCATGCTATGCTGACACTAAATGCCTCTTTTCCTAGCACTTGATTCTGTATTTGGAAGGACACATTAATGCGTGCTTGATAAAAACTTGTCCCTACTGGAATGCAAATATTTAGCTTCGAACAGTTTCAAATTAAATGACACCTTAAAAAAAAAGATGGTTTTCATCGGATGATATACCAGTGTGCTGGGGGGGGGGGGGGGGGGGTATCCCACCAATCGAACTATGCCACCTTGCTTTGCAGCTTGTAAATGCAGTGTCATTCTTACGAATGCATAATAATTACATTACATGTTCCCCGTTTATCTATACCATGTGTTTTAAATTGCACAAAAATGTCAATGATAAAACTGTGAGTAATCTATTTATTAGTTCATCATGGTAGCTTGTGTTTTGCATTAAAAAGCAATCAACAGATGAAAGTGATGATATGAGGCGCTAAAATAATTTGTATTGGATCTCAGGTACGCCTAGCTGTTGCTGGTGCTTTCCACACGAGGTTCATGGAACCGGCTGTCTCAAGATTGGAAGCTGCATTGGCAGCAACAGAAATAAGAAAGCCCAGAATACCAGTCATATCCAATGTGGATGCGCTGCCGCATTCTGATCCTGAGATGATCAAAAAGATTTTGGCTCGTCAGGTGACTTATCCATGCTACGAAATCTCACGTTACCGTTGGTAAATAAGCATTTCTAGGCTTCTCAAACTGTGAAATTCTGTACAGGTGACTTCTCCAGTCCAGTGGGAGTTAACAGTGAAGACTCTCATGAACAAAGAGGTTACAAAAAGCTATGAGCTGGGACCTGGCAAGGTATTCTCACGCTGCAAAATTCCTTTATTACAGTGGACTTGTGCATCTACTTTAACAAGTACTCGACTTCTATTTCTCGATTGCAGGTTATAGCAGGAATTGTGAAGAGGATCAATAAGAGTGCTGTTATTGAGAACATCAGTGCTTGATCATGCCTTTACGGATGCATTTTTCGACACTGTAACTTCGTTACCTTCTGAGGCTGATGATGCTTAAACCATAGAAAGTAGCTTGAGAGCTGAGCTCGTAATCGTATGAGCTCTGGATGGAGGTCCAGCAGTGCAAATTGTTGATGACAAGAATTTATAGTGAAGGCAAGCCGTGTAATAAGACATGTTTTTACGAGTGCATCATTTTTCAAAATTTTCCTAGTTAAAATGTATGATGATCACGCGCAAGCTTATTTATTTGTCATATTTTTGAGACCAGGGAACTACCTCTAGTTTATGAATATTTCCTCTGCGACTACAAATCTTGCTTACAAATTGAAAGGAGCATGCCTCCGTGGATCTCTATACGCATTCTACTCAAATGGAGTTGCTTATTAGTCAATGAATATAAATTATTAACAATAAAAGTTCATGGTAACGTCGTTACCGAACTCCCAGCAAAGAAGAGGGGG
>BQKN01063928.1:0-13687 GCA_022839385.1 Asparagus kiusianus
TGCATTATGTCACGTAGGAGTGGGAAGGCCCCTCCTTGTATGCGTGACAACGGCTGTCGGATACTCGAGTGAATCTGACCAACCACCGAGCGCCGGCGGTACTTGCCCCCCGCTTGGACAACTGAGGTGAGTCGCATTTATGAGGGCGCAGGCTGCTTTGACACCTGTCCGCTCACTTTGTACTGTAGGCGGTTATTCGGCGGGCCTGGAGTACCGTGTCTTCTCTCCTTAGGTCGAGAGAGGTGGGAAGGCATGTCCCTGGCACTCGAGTGGGTTTGGACAGCTCGCCGAATGCTGGCGGACTCGTCTCTTGACTCAGACAGCTGAGGTGAGTTGCATTTATGAATGTTCAGGTCGACTCGACACCTGCCCAATCCTTCATACTGTGAGCGGCCTGCTTGACGGTCCTGGAGTACTGTGCCCTCTCCCTTCGGGTCGAGAGAGGTGGGAAAGCCCATCTCAGCACGTGGGGTAGCAGACATCTGGCCATATTGGCGGCCTTGGAGTTTGCTGGCGGATTCTATTGCAGACTCGGTCTGGCGAGTTGTGATAAAGGGTGAATTCGTGTGGCTTTGGGCGATTTCCCTTTACAGGCGGATTTCTTGTGAATCCACAGAGGTATTTTTTTACCGTCTACACCCTTCTCAGAAGCTGAAATCAGAGCTGTAGTCTTTGGTCTTCACCCAGACAAAGCTCCAAGTCATGATGGATTCTCCATCCTTTTCTATCAATCATTTTGGGATACTCTCAAACCAGACATCCTAGCTTTTTTCGGTCACCTCTATTCAGACTCAACACACCTCCACCTCATCAACCGTTCTTTTATATCCCTCATTCCCAAAAACCTATCCCCTTCTTAAGCTTCAGACTTCAGACCCATTAGTCTCCTCAACGGCCTTTTCAAAATTTTCACCAAAGTGTTGGCCAACAGACTTAGCCATTTTCTTCCTTCCTTAATCCACCCTACTCAATCTGCTTTCCAGTATGACAAATCTACTATTGACTCCATCATTTTGGCTCATGAGGTGGTTAACCAGTGCTTTTCCAAAAAGTTAGAGGCTTGTATCATTAAGCTAGATTTCCATAAAGCTTTTGATTGTGTTAGCTGGGATTTCCTCTTATCCATCCTTCATCATAGATGCTTTGGGCCCAAATGGTGTTCTTGGACCTCATCCATCTTGAAATCTTCTACCGCATCAGTTTTGGTTAATGGGTCTCCTACCAACCACTTCCCCTGCTATAGGGGTCTCAAACAAGGAGACCCCCTCTCCCTCATGCTGTTCCTTCTTGTTGCTGACGTCCTATGTAGGATGCTCCACAACAGTTGTGATCACGGGGATCTCTCTGAACTCCACTTGAAGGGCAGGCTTAATGACATCAAGTCCTTGCAGTTTGCAGATGACACAATTGTTCTTTGTAAGGCCAACCCCACGACATTACCAATCTCAAATCTATCTTATATCTCTTTGAACTGACCTCTGGTCTATCTATCAACTTTTCTAAATCCAACCTGTTTTACAGTGGCAAATCAGCTACCAAGGGTCCCCTCCTAGCTAACATCCTCAATTGTGCGTTTGCATCACCTCTTTTTAAATACCTTGGCCTTCCCATGAAAAGAGGTTCACTCTTTAGGGCTAACTGGCAGCCCCTGCTGGACAATCTTCACCGCAAGCTTTCCTTATGGAAGAGCAAGCAGCTTTCCATTGGGGGAAGACTGGTGCTTCTCAAATCTGTCCTCTCCTCCACCCCCCTCCCCCCTCTTTACTTCATGTCCTTCTTCAAACTCTCGTGTTGGCTCATCAAGAAGATTGACAAAATTAGACGTGATTTCCTTTGGGGAAGTGTTAATGCTAACTCCAAATCATCCCACCCTGTCAGTTGGGACATAGTTTGCTCTCCTAAAGCCAGTGGGGGCCTTGGGGTCTCCAACCTCCGCTCTTTCAACATCTCCCTCCTGTCTAAATGGCTCTGGCATTTGATTGACTCCAACAATCACGTAGGTAAAGTCCTCCAATCCATCTATCATTCTAACCTGCACAACCCCTCTCACGGGTATCATAGCTCTAGATTCTGGAAAGACATCACCTCCTGCTACCAATTCTTCTATGGTCAAGTTAAATGGGCACTAGGCAAAGGCTCTAGGATTCTCTTTTGGGAAGACAAATGGTTAGGAGACAACTCTCTTGCTAGCTTATTCCCTAAGGTCTATCACCTGGCCTTCTCCAAATTCAATCCAACAGAGTCCCAAGGGAGAGTTGAGGGGGGCAGATGGCAGTGGAGACCTATCCTTAGACGTCCAACATCCGATATCGACAGAAGACAAGTCCAAGCTCTCATCCTTCTCCTTCATGACTCCCACATTGCCCCATCCTCATCTGCTGATAAACCTTCGTGGCAACTTTCAGCCTCCAAGGCTTTCACTGTTAGATCCATGTACAGATTCATCATGGATAGAGGTCACCGTTTCCCATATAATGCTGTCGTATGGAATAAGCTTCTGCCTAGCAAAGTTCAGTTGTTCTCTTGGCTTCTCAGTCTTAACAGATTGAAAACTAAAGACAGGTTATCAGCTCAAGGTTGGCTAGCAGACACAATCTGCCCCTTCTGTGATGACCACGAGTCCCACGACCACCTTTTCCTCTCATGCAATTTCACAAAGCAAGTCTGGGATCCATGGCTCTCTAAAATTGGTATTGTCTCCATCCCCACAAGCATCAACCATTGCCTCTCTATCTGTTCTGACAAATCCATCCACACATCCATTAGACTCCTCTGGGGCTGCAATTTTCCTACGGTTTGCTGGGTTATTTGGAAAGCTAGAAATGACTTCATCTTCTCTAATCAGTCATCCACGCCACAGCATATCATCAACAAGGCGGTTCACTTTCTTCTTTTCTGGACAGGTGCTTCCTCATCCAAGACTGCCAGCAAGTTGAACAAGCTCATTTTCAGCTCGGGGCTTCCTGATATAGCAGAATCGAGTGCTGGCAGCAATGGCCTTCCAAGTCCCCATGGGTAGTGGCTTCCTTGCTGCAGTTCTTTCCATACCAGTTTTTATTTTTGGTTTTCTAGTCTCAGCTTCCAGGGTCATGATGTAGCCTGGCTCCCCATTTTGTTGTTTTTTTGGTCCCTGCTAGTTGTTTGGTCTTATCTTATGTAAGAGACATCTAGGCATGTCCATCCGGGTCGGCCCGGAAACCCGGGCCCAGGCCGGGCAAAACTGGGGCCCGGACCTGGGCCCGACCGGGCCGGGTTCCAGGCTGGCCCGGATTTTTTTTAATTTTTTTATTATTCAAATTTTTTAGATTTTATTTAAATTTTAAATTATACAAAAAAAAGACAAGAAAAATAATAAAAAACAATAATTTTATTAATCACTTAAAATGACATAAATTACAAATAAAAAATGATAAAAATAAATTCTTTATTAATAATTAATAAATCATTTACAAATTACAAGTACAAATTTATTTTGGAATTAATCGCATCATAATAGATAAGTAAATCTCAACTAGGTTGGCACCTACTCACCTATATCACTATCATTTGCAACTATTTCCAAAATAATTCTTTACAAATTTTAAGCTAAGGCCTAAGATATAAAAATTACAATTTATTCTTTATATCTATCTGCTAGTCCCAATTCTTCAAATTTATCTTCAATTCCAGCCATGCGATCGATGCCTTGCGTTCGCTTCTCGTACCTCCACCAATCTTGTAAGCACATCACTGCTTGTACAGTATACGGATCTAAGTATGTCCTGTGGTCGTCGATCAAACGTCCTGCTGTGCTGAAGGCGGATTCCGAAGCTACCGTCAAAACCTGCACTGTTAGTAAGTCACGAACCATGGTGGAAAGTATAGGATATGAAACTGATCCATATACTTTCCACCATTGCAAAATATCTAAAACATTTCCTTGACATTTAACTAAAGAAGCAGATAAATATTCATCTATTTCAAAAACCTCCAATGATGACGATCCAAGTCCAGATCCACCAGTTAGCTCAGCTACCATTACATACCTATCAAAACTTACACTTTTACCTCACGATGAGCTCGAAGAAACCGAAGCTGTAGACTGTTGTGTAGCTACACCATGTCTAGCTGCATACTCATCATATAAGGTTTGAAAATAATTTCTAATAGCTAAATGATGAGTAGTAGCAGTAAGGAAGGTTCCATCATCTAAGTCTATAATCTGATTACCATACAATGATTGTAACAAACATCGAAGGCCAATATCATTCAAGTATGGATCAATAAGAACCCCCAAACCAAAAATATGAGGAATAAGCCTAAAGTACTTATTAAATTTGGCCTCCATTTGAAAAATCATAGGTCTAAAAGTATCATCCATACGATATTTCCCAAAAAAAAATTTGAATATTTAAAATTTGTAAAGCAGCTAAACTAATGGTTGGATAATAACAGCCAGATAATAACATTGTAGCATCATAAAAAACTTGTAACATTTTATTTAAATTACATATAATTGTCCATTCATCTTTAGTTATTCCATAAGTGCTACCAGAACTAGAACTAGAAGCATAATAATTTATAAAATTAGTTATAATTTCTTTATATTCTATTGCTACACTTAACATTGCATAGGTGGAATTCCACCTATGGTCAACATCTTTTGGAATTAGTCTGGGTTTTATATTTTTTCTTTTACAAAATTGTTTCCATCTTTTAAGTCTTTGTTCAGAAACATTATGCATGTAAGCAACTGTTCTAACCTTTTCTATCATGGGTTTAATTTCAGTAAATACACTTTGAACAATTAAATTTAAAATATGACAGATACACCTAATATGAAAAAGATCACCATGACATGGCAATGATAAAGTTGATCTGATAAAATAAACAGCTACATTGTTATTACTTGCATTATCTAGTGAAAGAGAAAATATTCTTTCTGAAATTTCTAATTTCATAAGTTCTTCAATTATTAAATTTGTAACATTAGTACTAGTATGTGACTTTTCTATTGTAATAAAAGAAATAACTCTTTTAAACATTTGCTAATTTTCATCAATCCAGTGTGTTGTGATGCATAAATATCCAGTTTGTGCTCTAGATGTCCAAATATTAGAAGTTAAAGAAAATTTACAGTTTAAATTTTTAAAATAAGAAATTATTTTTCCTTGTTCCTCCTGATAATATTTTAAAATATCACGTTGACATGTTTGATGAGAAATTTTTTTAAATGCAGGATAAAAACCATCCCTAAACATATCTTCAAATTCATCATCTTCTACTAATTTAAAAGGAAGGTTTTTAAGAATGATAAACCTGATTATGTATTTCCTGGCTCTGGCAGCGTCATAGTTCCAACTACCAAGACTACCAGAAGAGGAGGATTGAGAAATCATAGATTGTCGGATATCACCTTGAGGAGTCTGGACTTTGTTGTGCTCATCTAAATGGCGTTTGAGGTGGTTGGTGCTGCTCTTATGATGAGCTTGAAAAATATTGCCGCACAACGTACACTTAGCCTTCTGAGTGAGGATCCTACCGTGTTCATCCTTGGTGACGTCGATCTTTTCGTAAAAATTCCACACATCGGATCTTGGCCTTTTAGGAGCTCTTGGTGCAGATTCGTCGCCACCGGATTCGGGATTAACATCGGTAGGAGTAAACCCAGTAGGAGGACTCATTTTAGGATCGGGAGATAGGTTTTGCTCTTCATAATCAGATCCGGAAGCCATTTGATGAAAGGATTAGAAAGTATAAATAAGAGAGTATAAGAGTATAAGATAGAGTATAAGAGTATAAGAGAGAAGTAGATGAGTTTTGGTGTGAAGAAAACAAATAAAAACCCCCCTCTATTTATAGAACCAGCCCCCTAAGCAAATGATCAAAATAACCTCACAAAATAGCCGTTTTTTTACCGTTTTTGGGGACAAAACGGTCAAACGACCGTTTATGGCCTTTGTGGCCAAAACAGGCGGGCTTTTTGGACAGGCCTAGAGACATCTTTTGGTGATTTGGCCTAATATCCTCCAACTCGGAGGCTCGGGCCTAATCACAATCAGATATCTTTTGTAAACACTCTCTTTTTTGGTTTATATATACATGATAGGGCAGTATGCCCTATTTTCATTCAAAAAAAATATATTCATTTTTGAATGTACACTGTCTTTTAGAAATAATATTTATTTAAATTACCATATTTTATAAAATAATATTTATTTAAATATTATTGTTATAATCAAAACATATGAGGAATGTTATCCAAAAAATTTGAATAAGAATTCATATTGTACTTTCATAAATTTTATAAGACCAATATTATCATTGTTATTATTATTTTAGATGCTTTATACCAATGCTACTAAAAAGTATTGCTAGAATAGTAATAATATGCTCTTGAACATCCAACAAAATTTATGTAATATTATTATAACGTTGGTAGATTTAAAATTATTGCACATCTAATTTGGGTTTCATTTATATAATTTTTCATATATATCATTTAGAGATTATTTTTTGTTAGATCACACACTATGATGTGTCACATACTTGGGGATATGATCTAACGTAGATATTTCTTAAACTCGTCCTTAATCTATAACTAGTACATTATAATTTTTTTATAACAGGTTATTATGCATGACATTGACATGTAAGATGTGGTGTTGGGTCTTAACCACCGGGAATGGGGATTCGCCGGGTGTATGTCATAGGTATACATTGTGATCTGTGTAGCACTAGACCGTATTTGGATCCTCTAGAACGAGTCACCTAATAAATAGAGAATTCAAATTGTTATGTATTCCCTTTATCTTGATGATATTTCTACTTTTATTTGATAATTTAGTATGTTTTGATGTGATGTTTAAGCTTATTTAGCAAGCGCTATACAATTTGAAACGCTGGGTTGCTAACTTTAGGGAAATGATGGATATCTATATAGGATCCACTACGCTCATTATGATGAGTTAATTTATTATGCATTACTATGAAATTATTAAACTTTTGCCATTAGGTGGTTTTGAAAAATAGTTTTTTAATTTTAATTTTTTATAAAAGTAAAATATTTTGATGCTTCAAAAGAATTTTTATTTATGTTTATAAAAATTATAATTTAGGCATAAGCAATTAGGTGAATTGTCCTTTTTAAAAGAGTTGCCTAGAATAAATGATTTCGAAGGAGACTGG
Organism: Asparagus kiusianus; assembly: GCA_022839385.1. NCBI lineage: Eukaryota > Viridiplantae > Streptophyta > Magnoliopsida > Asparagales > Asparagaceae > Asparagus > Asparagus kiusianus. The sequence continues at coordinate 7,168 of BQKN01063928.1, forward strand.
ATGTAAAATATTATTCATGAATAATTAATCCTACATTATGGAAGAGCTTTTATGAATAGCTGTCAGATAGAGATTTTATTATTAAATTAAAATTATTAATTTAATTAACAATTGATTCTCTATATGGGACCCAATTGGTCTCACTAATGTTATAGAAGATATATAAATATAATACTATTCTATTTCTATCCTCAATTGTTATGGAAAGAGTAGTCTATCTTTAATTACTATGAAAAGATATTCTATTTTTAATTATTATGGAAAGAATATTCTATCTTTAATTGTTATGGAAAAGAGTTTTAAACAATTAAGAATTATTAAAATTAAAATCTATAAGGCAATTCAATTCTATACCTATGTACGTGGTTCACATGTGGCCTTATGAGAATATGAGAGTAACAGAAGAGAAATAAAAATTTATGAACTTATCTCCCAGTATTGCTCCTCTTTGATGACAAACAAATTTTAATTGGAGACTTTTGCTCTTAAGGAAGCTATTTCGGATTGATCTTGTGATAAACTATTGAAGAAATTTGAAAAGTATTTCAGGTATTCTCCTATTTTTTATTAATTTTGATTAGTAGTCGTGATATACATATTCTTTCTTATTGTATGTCATGTTTCCAACAACTATATCATATAAAAGATAATTTTATATTAATTATATTAACTAATATACCATTTTTATTATTTAAAATATACTTTATTTTTTATGCTCAATTTTGTAATTATTCCTTCAATAAATAAATAAAATTAAATTTAGGCATTGGCATATGTTTAATTATTGTAGGACCTATTTATATCTTATTTTCATCCCGATAAGATACTAATTATATTTACTTTGTTCTTGAATATTATGATAACATTTAATTTCATATTCTCGATTTGTATGTTATTTTAGGGATGTCACGTTTAGCAAATCTAATAATTATAATTATTATGCATCAGTATTAGATTAAATACAACAATATGCTTAAATTTATAAGTATTTCTCTTACTAGTCCAGTATAGATTTTTTTTGGTAGTCCTCTGAATCATTCATATTTTGATAATACTCATCCAATATTCAAATTTTAACTCTATTAAAATTTTAATGTTATTAATGACTTGTGTATTAATTTCATGACAATCATTTCAAAAAAAATGGATTTGCTGACTATATATTTCTAAAACCGTTTCACAATCCAATTTATTAAATTAATAAGAATAATTTTAATAGTTTACATATAAGGATCTTGTTGCACGCTGTGCGGAAGCGTGCTCGACAACCAAACGAGCCAGCGTGCGATGAGAGAAGAAAATAAAAAACAAACACGAGTGCAATTCACCAGAAATACGACACAAATCAAACCAAAATACAGAGGTATACGTGGTTCGGCAAGTACCTACGTCCACGGAGAGAGGATGAAGAGATTTTACTATATGGAGGAGAAATATAACGGGTTACAACTCACACAATCTCTCAAATATAACCCTAATCAAAGATCTTAACTCCCTCACAATATCTCTCTCTCAAAGTGCTCAAAACAATGCTAATTCTCTCCTTGTGAAACCCTAAAAAACGTGTTGTATTTATATCAAACACCCGTTCCAAAAACCAACCAGAAAAACATAACAGGCCCATAACCGCTTGTCGGTCGACCGCACATATGTAACCGGTCGACCGGCTAGAGAGCTAAAAATCAGCCCTGTAGCGGGCACGAGATCGGTCGACCGGTCATACCCCTTCGGTCGACCGACCCGAAACTCCTGTAAACCCTTTGTCCTGGCGATTGCGTCGGTCGACCGTCCTTGCTCCTTCAGTCAACCGACCAGAGGGTTACTGTAGCTCCTGATTTTCGCCGTGTTTTCTACAGATCTAATTAATGATAAGCGTAATAGAGAAATAGATAATTATTATTACTAAATACAATGTATAATGAAATTTCAAAGCATCATATTTTGAATAATCTTAAGATTTTGAATTATTTCTGAATTTATATACTTTACTTAGAAAACTTTAGAAGAGGTTTTCGAAGGACAACTACAAAGTGTTGGGCATCATATAAATGTTGGACAAATAAAACCTATGAGATTGGATTGTAATAATCGGGGTTATGTAAAACATATATGGGTCTCATATGAGATAATGCTCATACATAATATAACATTGTAATCTATAATCTCAGATATTAATGAACCTTTAACATAAGAATTTACGTCAAGATATATGCTTAAGATTTGGGAGAGATGAGAGTGGAGAGATTTGGGATATGAATTGTGGCTTGTGCGACTTGTGCTTTAGTTTTGGTTTCCAAACACGACCCAATATGAAGCCCACAGTTAAATTAAAAATTACTCGATTTTGTTATACCAACCAATATTTTCGATAATGATCGATATATAGAAAAATTTCCCAAATAAAAATAATAATATAAATAAAGTATTTAACCTTTTATATCAGTCGATATAGCGATATATCAGCCGGTATTTCATATATTGCGTATAAGAGCAATATTTAAAGGTAATTCAGATATCATTTCCTTGAATTTAAATCTCTAATAATTCTACATTGTTCCCTTAAAAATTTGAAATTGCTTATAATTTAGGGACTAATATTGAATTATAAAACATTTGAGGGACAAATATGTAAATAAGCTAAATTTAAAAAAATAATTAATTTTTTGAAAACTCTCTTAACTATGTGGAATGTCTCAAAAAGTCACTCGGCTAATTTAATTTGACAGAGCCCCCTAACTATAAAGGTGTTGTAGATAACCCCTCTCAACTTTGGTGTGAATTTAGAAAACACCATTTCACTTGACATGTCTTATGAAAACTCCCCTGGTCTTTTACACATCTCTTAACAAACCCCCTTAATGTAAAAGACTTTAATATGTAATTGTCAAAATGTCCTGTTGAAGAAAGCCATTTTAATTAAAAAGAAACTATCAACCGTTAATAAAAGAATTACGACTAATTTACAGTTCTTTTTACCTCTAAAACTTCTCTTTTTCTTTCATCTAGTAAAAACCAACCTAAATTTTTTTATGATTTAGATATTTTGGTCTTTCCAAGTCAAGTACTTATCACATAATGAATTCAACTCAACGATATTAGTTTTGAGAGGTTAATTGAGAAAAGTTCATAGGGTTAAATCAAAATTTTAAAGTTGAGATAGATTAATTACAACACCCCAAATTCGACGAACAAATATTTACTCATTTCAAGTAGTTGAGAGGGGGTAGGATTTTTTAACATTTCCTCAATAGTTGAGGGGAAGTTTTCTAAAATTAACCCTTAAACAAAGCACAATTTAAGACACATGTGACATCAATCTTATAATAGTTGATCTTATAGCAAGTCTATCGGTATATCTAAAAATCTTTTGCTACAAAATTCGTAGAAAAAAATTAATCTTTATTTGGGATGGCTATGTGATCCTAATGGTTCTCCAGTTCTCCTTATCTTTTATGATTTATAATAAATTAAATTAAGTTGTTCATTTTATATGTCTCACCTTTATGAAGCATATAGTTTGGATATGAGGGTTATTAGATTCTTTTAACTCTTTAACCTAAAACTTTGGATACTATTCAATATTAGATAGATCTAAATTATTTTGTTAAAATACAATCCATATGTGTACAAAATATGTTTAAATAATTCTCAGATTATATTTTATAGTTTTTTAAAATTAGAGAATAATCGTTTTGACAAATTAATTAATTAGTTGAGAAGATGTAGGAAGATTATAATATCAGATTTTGGAATTGATCACATAATTATATTTTCTTTCTTGATTGAATTTGCATATTCTAACTTTAAAAATTTTAGAAAAATGTTTTTGAATATCTATAATACTCGGTCCCTAGATAATAGAAAGTATAAGTAGACAATAGGCGTGAGTAATTTTTTATAATTAAACAAATCTTCTATGACCAGATAAAACCTACCATTTTATGTTGATGAATTCAAGATTTATTTTTTTCATTAATAATAATATTTTTTAGATATTGGTGCTTACATCAATAATATTTTAAAGTTAAAAATCCAAATCATTAAATTGCTCTTAGGTCATTAATATTTTAAGACTTTAAACTTTACTAATTATGTTGAAGGTAAAGTATTGAAACCAACAAAATTTTATATCTAAAACTTTTTAATATACTAGTTTTTACACACGTGCAATGCACGTGATTTAATACCATGATTAAGTATTTTTGGCAGTTTGTGCTCGTTTTTTTCTTTAAACTCTTATACCCCAATTATTTTTTTATGTTTGTTTAAATGGGATACACCCAATTTAAATTTTCATGTTGATATTTGAATTGACAAAAAACAAATATAATTTAAAAATAATTTAAATTTTCATATTATTTTTGACCGATATAAAACTAACCTTTATTTGAGAAAGTATAGCATTGCAAAGTAAAAAATATTAAAATAGTGTTATACAAGGAAGGTGAATATTTTAAACCAATATGACAAAATGATTGATTTAAAGTATGTTAAAACAATGCAAAAGAGAATATAAAGTTTATTCCTAATAGTTGATAGACTTCATAAAAAAATATAAATTAAAGATTAATGCTAACTCTAGTATACTTTTATATGATAAAAACATCCACATAAGAATATAAAAGTACTGAAAAAATTCATGAAACTCCCTTCTAAAGATTCCTAATTACACTCAAAATAATTAAACTATTCTATAAAATATTCAGAAAATATTATTTTTTATTTCTTCTATTTTTTTATTGAGTTAAGATCAATCCTTCTTCAGGTTTATCATTTATCATTTCTCCGGTAATTCTAGAGTATTGTCTTCATCATCTACATCAATTATGACATCAGGTTAATTTTGTATTTTTTATGCTATTATCTTTCCTGGGCTCGTTAATTTTTTATCATCTCATTTAACTTTACAAAGAAGTCAAATGTACTTATGATGTTCAACACAAACTGCTCAAAATATAAACTTTGATTTTTTTCTATTTCAATGAGAACAAATATTAATTTCATATATATAAAATTCTTTGTGTTCCTAATTTATTACTTAAATAAATTAGAAGTTATCTCTTTATTTTCCTCTAAAATAAATTCTTCTGGTGTGCATCCAATAAGAATTTTTGTTATTTCAATAATATTACTTTTGCTCTATCCCTGTCATTTTCCATAAATATCTAAACTAAATACCTGCATTATTCATTACCAATTTCTCTTAGATTATAATATTAATATTTAATTTAAAGAACACAATATGGAATTTATGAATACTTACTAATTTTTCTTATATCTTCCATGAAGATTTTTTCTTTGATTAGGATAAAGTTATTAAATTATTTTTTAATGTAACTCATTCAGTGCTTCATTAATAGATATGTCTTATGTTAATACCAATTCAAGTGATTCATTGACGTTTTCTGAATTTTAGATTTATTTCCATCACTTTCCCATTTGCAATGGAAATAACTCAATTCTTTTAAAGTTATCCATAAATATTCTAATAGTTTCTCCATATGTAATTCATTGTATTCTTTTACCCTATAAATATTATTAATATCAAAGATTAAAGTTTCTAAATTAAAATCAATTAATGCAAATGTATAATATTATAGTGTTTTATCATTTCTATGGATTTAAACATCTATCAATTAATGTTACGAATGTATCTAAATTTTTGAGGGTGTCTTTTGTAATTATTAAAACTATAGATTAATTTTGAAAATATTAAATTTTAGTGGTCTACCAATCGACGAATTTGATGTGTGCTAGTTAAAAATTTTGAAAATTTAGAGTTTTTTTTTACAATTTTTAAATTTTGAAGGAGTTTTTTAAAATTTTAAGGTTACTTTTGGAAAATTTTAATTTTTAGGTGTCTAAGGATAATATCTTAAATTCATCTTATGTTATTTACAAATTTTAGAATTTTAGGGTGGCTTTTTATAATTTGAACTTTTGAAGGTGTTTCTATAATTTTTGAGATATTGAGGGTGTTAATTAAAAAATTTAAATTTAAATGTCAAAAAATTTAGGTGTATCATGGTAATCTCTTGAATTCATCTGTGTTGTTTGTAAGTTTTAAAATTTTAGAATTTTAATGTGCTTGTCCGTAATTTAAACTTTTGAGGGTGTTTCTATAATTTTTGAGATATTGAGGTGTTAACTGTAAATTTTAAATTCTTTGCAAACTGATGTTAATTTTTTAATTTCATGTTTTTTATTTTAAGTTTTGAGACATTGGGATGATTTTTATAATTTTGAACTTTTCAGGGATTTTTTTGCAATTTTAAAACTTTTTATGGTTTTTTTGCAATATTTCATGTATTATAATATGTTATCTACTTGTAATTTCTTTATCTTAACAAACTAATATTATTTTTATGTTTTATATATTTTATTAATATTAGTTTTTTTAATTGTTAAGCTAAACATAGTTCACATAAGATTAGGATAAGATATGATTATGATTAGGATAGATTAAGATATAAATAAAATATTCAAAATAGTGAAGGGTAATATTGACCATTGAAAATTA
>BQKN01063929.1:0-11287 GCA_022839385.1 Asparagus kiusianus
GGGTGGCTCGGCCACCGAGCCACCCTGGGGTGGCTCGGCTTGGGCCGAGCCACCCCGGGTTGGCTCGGTTTAGGCCGAGTCCCCGGGTGTGTTCCGTTTTGTCGTTTTCCGGTGTTTTCCGTCTTTCGGTTCTTCGTTTGATTTGTCCGGACTTTGATTTGATAGCCCAGGTCTTTATTTGGCAGTATTCCCGCCTCGGTGTTTGAGTTCAAGTCCGTTTTGTTGTTGGACGACTCGTTAACTTTCCGAACCGTTGGTTTGGTTCCACACGCGAACGTATTCCGTTACTTGCGTGCCTCGTCGCTCGAACGTCCGTTGATTTGTCGAATCATCATGCCGAGCCGTGTTAAGGGACCTATAGGCAATTTTATACGCCTACAGATACCCCCTCCAAAGTATTTCAGCCTCGTTCTTTTATAGAAGAGTCTGGAATACTTTGGATGTGATTGTCCCAACCTTCAGTCGGTGTAGCGGGACTTTGGAATGGCTTCTGTTCTGGATTCCTTCAATTCCTTCAGGCTATTCGGTGCTTTGTCGAACGTCTGTAAGGGTTCCGGTGCTGCATTTATTGTCTGACCGTTGTTGGAATTTGAACTTGAAGTCGATTCTTGATTTCTTGATTTTTTTAGCTCGAGTTGGTTGCTTCAACATAGAACTAATCATCAATTGACGGCGTCGTCCGGCGTTTGAGCTTCATTGCGACGCGTTGTCCGGCGTCCAGACTTCATTGTAATGCGCTGTTCGACGTTTGACACAGTTTATACTCGTACGTCTGCTGGAGTATGCACAGTTTAAGCTCTTAAGGTATTGGAGCGTGGTGGATACTTGAGTCACAAGACCAATCCATAGAATTGATGCGTCAATGACTTGTACTTATAGAATTTTTGGCAAATTCTCAGCCATCAACGGATTTGATGAGCCTTTACTGACTACCGTTTGAGTCGGGCTAGCATGCGGATTGTCTAAATCCGTTCCGCATGTAACGTTAAGCTAAAAGAGTTAACCCTTTTGGTGCTACGATATTGAATACGTAGACTTCGTCTTTCTCCTGTGAAAAGACTAAACAGCAACGTGTATGAGACGTTGACTTAGGATTTTTGGCAAATCCTCAGCCTTCAACGGATTTGACGTGCTCTTACCGATTACCGTTTGAATCGGGCTTACATGCGGATTGTTTAAATCCGTTCCGCATGTGACGTTGTGCTAAAGGAATGAACTCCTTTAGACTTTGTGCTATGATGTTGAATACATAGACTTTACCACTTGTTACGGGAATAGGTTACCCGGCGACGCGTGTTAGGCGTTGACTTTAGGGTTTTTGGCTAACCCCCAGCCTTAAACGGATTTGATTAGCCTTTACCGACTACCGTTTGAGTCGGGCTAACATGCGGATTGTTTAAAATCCGTTCCGCATGTGACGTTGTGCTAAAGGAATGAACTCCCTTAGACTTCGTGCTACAACTTCGAATATGTAGACTTCACCATTGTTGTGGGAATAGGCTACCCAGCAACATGTATTAGACGTTGGCTTATCCCTACTTAGGCTTCGGGATAAAATTCCCCAGGTTTAGACCCTGGTGTCTTTTTCAATCGGCAAAAGACTAAACCGGCGACGCGTGTTAGGCGTCGGCATATCCTTTCTTAGGATTCAGGATGAAATTCCCCATGCGTGTAAGGCATAGATTTCGGCGTTATTAATAACAGCCTGCCACAATGTTGAATATGCGGACGGGCGTTCTTTTCAACGGTTAAGAACGAACCGGCAGCGCGTGTTAAGCGCAGGCTTATCCTTGCTTAGGTTTTAGGATAAAATACCCCAGAATCGAACTCTGGTGTCTTTTTCAATCGGAAAAAGACTAAACCGGCAGCGCGTGTTAGGCGCAGACTTATCCCTGCTTAGGATTCGGGATAAACTTTCTAGGATGAATCCTAAATTGATAAATTTTGGAAAAAGAGTTGATGTGGGAAGGAAGAATTTTATATTCTATTCCCTGAACAAGGAAGGAAGAATTTTATATTCTATTCCTTGTTTCTGGAAAGGAAGAATTTTATATTCTATTTCCAGTGCAAGAAGGAAACTAGAAGTGGGATCTCCACTCCGAGAATCCGGAAGATCTAGATAAACTTACCTTTTATAGGATTGGTTATCTGATCGAAATATGAGTTCTTCATTTATCGAAGTGAAATTTCAGCTTCGGTTATAACCATGAAAAGGTTGAACCAAAGAGAAAAGAAAGAGAGTTCTTTCGTTTATCGAAAGGGGACTCCGAATTGAGATTGGACCTTTTTGGTGGACTCACTGTCAATTGAAATTGATCAGTGAGGGATTTTGGTGGTGTGAACTTGGGTTATCCTTTAGAATATTAAGTGTAATATTCTTCAAGGAACTTCCCGATAAATGAGTTGTCCTGAACGTACTAGGGATAGTACTTTTTTAAAAACTTCCCATTTATTGGCATTAATTGCATGTCACCCTCTAAAGAAATTAAGCGATAAGCGCTGTTCGAATAGACTGTGTCTATTACGAACGGTCCTTCCCACTTAGGTTCGAATTTACCTTTCTTCTTGGAGGTGAGGATTATTGGTCGGGGAGCAGCGAGGACCAGATCTCCTTCCTTGAAGCTTCTTTGGCGGACTCTTTTGTCAAAAGCCCTGGATATCCTAGCCTGGTAGAACTCGATGTGTTGTTGGGCCTCCAAGCGCTTTTCGTCCAGCCTTTCGAGTTCCTCAAGACGTTTTTGATGATGTTCTTCGGTCGTCATCTCCGTTGCGAGAGCGATCCGAAGGGATGGGATTTGAATCTCTAATGGTAGCACAGCTTCACATCCGTACACCAGAGAATATGGAGTGGCTCTTGTAGGAGTGCGTATTGTGGTGCGATAAGCCCAGAGCGCTTCGCTGAGTTTATCGTCCCAATCTCGCTTATTGGTCTTCACAAGCTTTGACAGGATCTTGATGATCGTCTTGTTGAAAGCCTCAGCTAATCCGTTCGCAGCGGGGTAATAAGTTGTCGACGAAACGTCCTGAATTTTGAATTTGTCACAGAACCTGATGAAGGCATTGCTTATGAATTGCGGTCCGTTGTCATGAATGATCCACCTCGGCACGCCGTGTCGGTATATGACGTAATGCTTGATGAAGTTGATGATGTTGTTCGTCTTCACTTCTTTAAGCGGAATGGCTTCAGCCCACTTTGAAAAGTAGTCGGTGATAGCGAGAATAAATCGATCACCTTTGACTGAAGGAGGAAAAATAGGACCGATAATATCCATACCCCATGTCTCGAATGGCCAAGACGTGGTTGATGTGTGTAATCGCTCCGGAGGTTGGTGCATATAATTTGCATGCACTTGACAAGCATGACATTCTCGGGCGTACTCGATTGCGTCACGAACCATTGTTGGCCAGAAATATCCCATTCTTCTGATTCGATCGTACAGCTTGGGACCAGGCTGATGCGCACCGCATTCTCCTTCATGTGCTTCCTTAAGAACTTCTTTTGCTTCTTCGTTCGAAAGGCATCGGAGAAGCAAATCATCATACCCCCGGCGATATAGCGTACGGGTCTCGGTATTGTAAAAGAACCACGGAGCTCTTCGGCGAATAGATTCTTTTTCTTTTGCGTCCTCTGGTAAAATGCCGTATTGGACGTAATCGATGATGGGAAAACGCCAATCTCGGGACTCAGACCCGATCTGGGTTGAGTTCACCTCTTTGGCGTTCTCGTTTTTATCATCCTCCTCTTCAACCTCCATATCGTATATAGGTATGCAGAGTTGGTGTGATCTTACTGTGACTAGCAGTTCAGTTTCGGGCGGTTGCGTGAGTGATACTGCTAGTGCTGCCAGTGCATCCGCATAAGCATTCTGGAGACGTGGGATGTATTCGATGTAGAATTCTTCAAAAGAATCTGCCATTCTGACAGCCTCCTGGTGGTACGGAATCAGATCTGGGTTCCTGACTTCATACTCTCCACGAACTTGGTTAACGATCAATTGAGAATCTCCAAAGGCTTCGAGATACTCGACCCCCAGCTCTTTGGCGAAACTGAGTCCAATGATGAGCGCGTTGTACTCGGCTACGTTATTGGAACATGGATTCGTCAGCGAATAAGCTCGGGGCATCATGTGCTTCCCTGGGGAGACTAAGACCACTCCAACTCCGGAAGTGACTTTAGGACATCCAGGGGTTACTGCCTTATTAACTGCTCTCGAAGCACCATCGAAGTATAACTGCCATACTTGTTGGTGTGATGTGGTATTAACCTCGTGGGTTTCATCTGGTAAATCATCATATACCTCAACTGTATCTGTTGTCGGGCTTGCCGCCAAAAGATCACAAATCGCTTGTCCTTTGACCGACTTCTGCTGTTTGAAGTGCAGATCATACTGGGACAAAAGGAGGGCCCACTTTGCTAACCGCCAATTCATCGAACCTGGTTGAATCATGAATACCCGTACCGGATTAACATTAGCGATGACATAAATCGTCTGGCCAACTAAGTAATGTCGCATCTTCTGTACCGCAAACACTAATGCGAGACATTCTTTCTCAATCATCGGGTATCGAGACTCGGTGCCTATCAAGGTCCGACTCAGATAATAGACTGCCTGTTCGTGACCATTATCATCGTCTTGTGCTAATAAAGCACTTATCGAATGGTTCATCGCCTTGATGTAAATCAAGAACGGTTTACCTGATTTTGGTGCGACCAGAACAGGGGGATTCATCAGATATGCCTTGATATCTTTGAATGCCTTCTGGCAAGCATCGTCCCAAATAAACGATACGCCCTTCTTGTTTAGCTTAGAAAATGGTTGGCATTTCCCGGAAAGATTCGAGATGAACCGCCTGATGTAAGCTAAACGCCCTTGCAATCCTCTGAGTTCTCTTAGATTCCTCGGGGGTTGCAATTCATTTATCGCTTTTACCTTATCTGGGTCAATGTGTATACCCTTAGTGGTGACGACGAATCCCAGGAATTTTCCGCTGGACATTCCGAGGAAGGATTTTGTGGGATTCATCTTCAATTGATGACTCCGCATAAGATCAAACATCGTTCTCAAGTCCTTTATGTGATCTTCTTTGTTGCGGCTCTTTACCACTAAATCATCAACGTAGCATTCCACCGTTTTCCTGAGATGTTTCTGGAAAATCTTAGTCATCGCTCGTTGGTATGTAGCACCTGCATTCTTCAGACCGAACGGCATCACCGTGTAGCAGAAGACACCGAGGGGCGTTCTGAATGCTGTGTGTTTCTCGTCGTCCGGGTGCATCTTGATTTGATTATACCCCGAAAAGCCGTCCATGAAGGACATTCTCTCGAATCCGCATGTATTGTCAATAATGACATCCGTGATCGGGAGAGGAAAATCATCTTTTGGACATGCTTCATTCAAATTCCTGAAGTCGATGCAAATCCTGATCTTGCCATTCTTCTTCATGACGGGAACGATGTTGGCTAGCCAGTCTGGATGTTGTTCCTCTCGAATGAATCCTGAGTCGATCAACTTCTTAACCTCAGCCTCGATGGCTTCCATGATCTGCGGACGAAACCGTCTTTGCTGTTGCTTGACAGGTTTGGCATCCGGCTTGATGTCGAGGCGGTGCATTGCCACATTGGGGTCGAGTCCTGGCATGTCTTCATAATTCCAGGCGAAGACATCAATGTACTCTCTGATCAAGGTAATTAACTCTTCCTTTTCATCTGGGGGGAGACTGCCACTGATGAATATGGGCTTTGGATTGGCTTCGTCACCCATATTGATTTGGACTACTTCGTCTTCGGTGGGTGGCTCTCTCTGTTCGAACCTATCACCATATTGCATGTTTAGGTGATGAACCCATGGGTCCTCCCACGTTGGTATTTGATCGTCGTCTTCCATTGTAGATGGATCAGCTGTAGTCATGTTCGACATTAAGGTTTTGAACATTTCTCCCAAACTTGTGTCGGAATCCTCAGCTGAAGAGTCTGGCAAGTACCCATCCTTAGCTTTGTTAGCAATTTGATCGATGATTTGCCAACCACATTCGTCATCTGATGAGACATAGCCTAGGCCTCTCTTGTGACGGTAATAATTATCCGGTTTCCCTTTCGGGACATATGCCATTTTGATTGGGACACGGGAACCTCGATCGAAGTATAAACCCTCTCCGAGTGTAAAGTCGTACCCTTGTTTTTCCATGAGCGTACGCGCTTCCGGACTATACTTTGATAGATGAAGACCAGATTTGTCATCGTCTTCATCTTCTCTTAGGAAATGATCCGGCAACGGAAGATTTTCTCCTTTGCCGTAGATCACTTCTTTTTGTCCTCCTGTTTTGGCAGGAATAATCCGAGTTGTTCCGAAGGAATGCTGGGGGCGTTTCTTCGTTACATACGATGATCGGAGTGGCATACATAAATCGGGATTATTGTATAATCCTTCTATCACATCATCAAGAGACAAGGAGTACTCTAAACCAGGATTTATTTCAATATCGGCAAATTGCCAGTTACAACCGCCGTCTGACGACTGTTCGTCATCGAGATTGATTACAAAGGGTACAATGTCATTTAAAACAAAACCACCATTGTAATCGAATCCGGCTTCGGAATCAGCTTCTTCTCCGCTGTCCGTGCCTTGGATCGATGGTTCCGTGTCGGATTCGTTACCATAAAGGAGAGAATCTGTGAAGTAATTCTCATACCCTTTGAATGGTTGCTTATCCGCGACCACCGTCCTAACTCTTCCATCAGTGTCGACATATTTCAAACACTGATGTAGAGTGGAGGGAACTATAACATTACTATGGATCCAAGGCCGACCCAATAGTAAGTTATAGGATGTCTCAGCATCAATCACGTAGCACGTGACCTCCGTCTTTAAATCGCCCATTTGGCACTTTATCCGGATTTTACCCAAAGGTCTTGACCCGCTGGTGTTGAATCCGTAGATGACTGTGTCTGTAGACGCCAACTTGCTGACTGGAATGCCAAGGCTGTGCATTAGTCGAAGTGGCATAATACTCACAGCGGAACCCGGATCCACTTGGATTCGGTTGACTTCACTGGAGCCAATGTACCCGACGAAATATAGGGGCCGATCATGATTTGAATTCTTCGTCTGCATGTCCTCTTTGGTGAAGGTGATGCAGGGAAGGTTCTTAGCTACCACGTTACACTGTTGGACTAACAATTCTAGCTCCTCCGGTGCCGGCTTGATCCTGGTAAGGAACGCCTCTGAATCGGCCAAGGCCTCTTGTAAGGCTTCTCTAGTTTCCTTGGACAACCGTAGTAGCTCGTACAGCGTTATCCGTGCTGGAATATTGGCCAACTGAGCCATGATGTCGAAGGCACGCTGATTTTTTGAACTCTCCGGTTTGTCTTTTCCAATCGGACGACTGAAACGAGACTGCTTCGGATTCTGAACCTCCTCGGGCCTCTTTTCTTTCTGTTTGTCAACCGGTTGCCGTCGAGCATCTTCAACCGGTTTGGGAACTGCAATCACCCCCAGCTCTGTGAGAGTCTTGGCTGGTCCTCGTTTTGTCACCCCCTGCTCAGCAAATTGATCGCCCGGGGATAGATATTTGAAGTGGTATTCATTTCCACTCCGGGTTGCAAAGACCTCCTGCTCCTCGTCGGAAAGTGGGAAAGCTGGGATTCTTTCGTCATCTTCTCCTGGGATGGCAGAAACTCCGTAACAAGACTTGCCTTTCCCTTTGGATTTCTTCTTGGATGATGATCCGGCCCATTGTTCATCTTCAATCAGGTCGGGGTGCACCCAGAGAATTTCACCGTTTGGGGCTGTGTGAGGCACAAGTCCCTTTTGACGTTGTCCGTGCGGGTCGTCATTCACTGTCTTCACCCCGACTTTGGTAACGCGTTTTGGCTCGAACCAATCTGTAGGTACTGATCCAAAACTAATCGACACCGTGTTTGCTCCCACATTCTTGGCCGGTTTCGGAGTTATGACTCCTACATCGATCAACGCTTGGATCTTGTCCTTGAGGTGATAGCAAGACTTCGTTGGGTGGTGGACCGCTCTGTTGTACGCGCAGTACTTCGGGTCCGTCACCTTAGTGGCTCCTTCATGATCCACGATCGCCGGCAACTGGATTTTGTTGTTCTCCAACAAGTACTTGAAGATGCCAGGGACTTCATCATCCTTGAAGGAGTAGACTTTGGGAAACCTCGGCTCCGAAGACTTTTGCTTCTGAGACCTTTGCTGCCAATGCGGCTGCGACTGTTGTGGCTCTCTTTGCTGCTGCTGCTGTTGCTGAGGTTGCAATTGAAATGTCTGGTTAGCATCAACAGCATTAACATGAGCTTTACCTTTCCCTTTCTGGTTGAAGTTCTGCTTTGGAGGATTCGTTGCCGGTTGGCCTCTCTCCGCCTTCTTTCTTCTGAGGAATCGCTCAGCTTACTCTCCTCGAACCTTCAAATCCTTCCAGGTCTTGGATGGTGCTGTGCCCATTGCTTCCAACACGTCCAGTGAAAGGTTATTGTGGCATGTCTGGAGGATGAATTCCTCAGTGATCGGGTCCCGGCAATTCATCGCCTTGTTCCGGAACCTTTTGACGAAGGTGTCGACCAACTCCCCGTCTTTTTGCTTCTCATCGAGCAACGATCCGATAGAGATCTCGGTATCATCGTCGAAGAAATTTGCAAGAAACTTGGTCTCCATGTCGTCCCAGCTGTTTATGCTTCCTGGCTTGAGGCGACGATACCAATCGAAGGCAGCTCCGCGAAGAGTGCCGACGAATGACCGCACCATCAGAGGCTCATTACCAGAGATGACTCCCAAGTGCGATTTGAAGTAAATCAAATGCTGAGTAGGGGAACCCATCCCATTAAACGGCGTGAAGTTAATTAGACTGAACTTCGCCGGATATGGGATTGATTCCCACTCTCTTGGGTATGGACAAGGAATGCCCGTCTTTTTCGTCTCTTGAGCAGAGATCAATGTGTTGATCTTGCTCTCTAGATTTTTAATTTTTAGGCTTTCACCTGTGTCTTCGCTAGCATTCTCGTTACCACCCCCTGGGTTAATTGGAGGGTTGTTAGCATTGTGACCCTCATTTGTGTCCTCATCTTCCAGGTTGTTCTGGTTGGGACGGCTTAGTTTGCCTTGTTGGTTCCTCAATGCTTGAAGCTGTTGGTCATGCATCTCTCTCATGTTCTGCATAGCCATTTGCATTTCGAACCGAAAGGTCTCCTGTTGTTTGGCCATGGCATCTTCAAGCATCTTGGCCACTTGCTCCGCGTTTATCATAAACGCTTCGCGGGGTTGTCCTTCACTGGACACTGTGTTATCAGACGCCACTGCTGAGCCAGCATCTGATTCTTCATCTCCCGAAGGTACTCTTGTTCGGATTCTACCATACGTAGCGCGAATGATAGCCCCGGATTGTAGACGAGTTACACGTCGGGATATTCCTGGAACCGCCTCGGGGTTATCCTGAGCCGATGTTCCTGTGCTGGTCATATTTGCGGTGACCCTTGAATGCTCACCATCTTTGACCATCTTCCTCCTTCGTTGGAAACGCCTATGCCTTGGTTTTGGCGTTCCATCGCTGAGTCTTTCAAACACAGAGACTCTCTCAGGGACTGCCTTGACACAGTTGCACTCAGAGAGTACCGCCCGAATGAGCTTCGAACAAGGACATGGCGTTTCGAGCCTTCGAGGGCTCCTCTTTCTGATTTTACTCATACCCCCAGCACGATAGTACAGCTCGTCCGTTTGAAGGTCGGAGCAAGCTATCGTGTGTTGGCATGATCTCCCAGGTATAACGTTGTCGTCATCAGATGACAACGTTTCCTTCTGAGGAATAATTGTCTTCTTCGGACCATCCAGAGTCACACGCCTCGAAACACGCCTTTGTGTGCGTGAATCTTCAGCGGGCTCTTGCACTTCTATGCGCAAAGTTGTGCGCTTGGGTGCCACAATTTGCTCCAAGTGTTGAGGGTTGCGGCGACCCCCAGCATGCTGCATTGGTTGGGACTTCTTCACTGGTCCCAAGCGTTCTTGGACTGGAGCTTTACCTCGTTCCTTTGGAAGTGGGCCGAGGCGCTCCAAAACAGATTTTCTCTTCTGGGATGGTCCTGCGGGATCTCCCGGGGCAGTTGTAGAAATTACCGGCTGTTTGGATTGACTTGCCGGAGTTTGAATTTTCGGAGGCTGCGGTTGTCGCTCCTTGGTCTGAATTGTTGCTTCAGACTTTGGCCTCCAAACCTTGCGAGTTGGTGGCGGCTTTTTGACCACCTCCTTCTGCAGCTTCCGACGGGCTTCTTCGGCTTTGGCCCGTGCTTGCGCCGACAACGCGCGCCGTTTGCGGATGCGCTCCTCCAGTGTCGAGCGGTTCCGTTTGACCCGAACCCACTCCATTGTCGATGGTTTGGAGGAACCACCCTTCACTTGTTGTTGAGGCTGTTTGCCTCGTTTGTTCTTCAGATCCGCATGATAGCGGACCCCGTCAACGGACTCCATGGCCTTGGCGAATTGCTTCGCGAGGCGTTGACGCTGCCTCTGGCGGGCTCTCTTGGAGAGAGTCACCACGCCTTCAATGGCGGATTTGACCTTCTTTGAGGTCGGTAGGGCCTCACTCAACGCAGCTTCGGCGTCGATTGGGGTGAGGTCGTCGTTGGTGGCTTCAACTACATCACACCAACGGACTTTTCTCCTGGAGGAGAACTTCTGGAACTTCTTGGACTTGGGGGAGGAGGTAGATCCGGACGAGGACACGTACTCCTCGTATTTCTGCTGGTCGAATTCATACTCGACCTCCTCCACGACCGGGATCGAGATCCGCGGCTGCGACACTCCGATCTCGGCAGCAAGATCGGTGGCTCCCACTGTGGTCGCCAGATTGTTCGCCTGGAAAATTGTGTTCTTCTTCATTGATGATTTCATTACAACTTTGATAACAACTTTATGCGTTTACAAAGATCCGGTCTTTTTATAAGAGCCGGTTACAATGAAAATCAAAATAAAGAAATAAAAATTACAATTCTCTCTGAACAAATCATGAGTTTCCTGTTTTACGGTCCCTCGCTTGCGTGGGTTGTTTGCCTGTGCCGGGGTTGATTACCGTGGACCACCGCGCAATCTCGATCCGAACAGATCTACGTGGTATAACGGGTATTATCCCACCAAGGAGATAATAGCCGGGAGGGATCGTTTCACCAAGGAAACGCTCGCTCAAATCTCGGGATCTAAGAACCAAGCTTAGATCCGGAGTAGAATGACGTAGATCTGGGAATCCAAGTCTTCAAGCCTTCACAATCCGAGTTGAGGTCGCAATCCGG
>BQKN01063930.1:1490-18562 GCA_022839385.1 Asparagus kiusianus
TATATATATATATATATATATATATATATATATATATATATATATGATTGTGATTTTTAGGTTTTCGGTGCAGGAGGTAGTGCAAGGTTGTGGCTGCGGGAAAAGGCAATGGAACTTGGTTTTTTTTTTGTGCGGCTGCGGAACAGAAGAAAACAAAGGAAGGAATTGTTTTCGGCTTTTCGTTGTGTTTGCTCTTTTGGCTGCGGCAAGAAGAAAAGGTGCAGACGCAGAACAGAGGAAAAATTTGTGGCGGGTGCAAAAGAAAAAGCAGCAACTTTTGTTAGGGTTTGTGTATCCTTTTGTAGAGAGATATTGTGAGGGATTTGAGAGTTTGTTTGAGGGTTTAGGTTGTGAGTGATTGTAAACCCTAGTTGTAATCTCTCCCTCTAATAGTAGATCTCCGCCCTCCTTGCCCCGTG
This sequence comes from Asparagus kiusianus, assembly GCA_022839385.1. NCBI lineage: Eukaryota > Viridiplantae > Streptophyta > Magnoliopsida > Asparagales > Asparagaceae > Asparagus > Asparagus kiusianus. Next base: position 1,910 of record BQKN01063930.1, read on the forward strand.
GACGTAGGCAATTTGCCGAACCACGTAAAAATTGGTTGTACTGCTTTTGTGTGATTTGTAATAGCTTTTAGGTTTCCTCGACAGGTCAGTCCTAGAACTGATGAGAGGAAGAGCTAATATCTCACTTGGTTGAGATATTTTGCTTCAGATTCTTGTTTCCTTGGTGAGACGGGAATTTTTATTGCGACCTGACTCTCTTGTTGTGCTGTCAAAGTGTTGCCGAAATTTTCGCTACGCGCAACAAGTGGTATCAGAGCCCAGATTTCAGATCTAGGGTGTTTTGGATTAGGTGGAGGAAGATTCAGTTGGAAGCTTGGTTCTTGGAGTTCTAGGCTTCGGTGGAGATAGCATTAGGAGTTGCCGTTGGAGATTTCACTTTCCTCGTGTGGATAGGAGATCTATTTGAAATCCGATCTAGGGTTCAGTTGGGTGGTTCCTAATTTCTATCAAATTTATTCTTTCTCTATAATTTGGAGTTAGTTCGTAATGGGAGAAGAAGGTGAAAGTAGCAAATTGATGGCCAGTACAATACAAGTTGGTTTTCAGAACACTAAGATTAGTGTGGTGAAGTTTGACGGCAAAATCAACTTTGGTTTGTGGATGAGCGACGTACAGGATGCGCTCAATGCTCAGAATTTGGAAGAGACCATTATGATCCATGAAAGACCACCTAAATATGAAGAGACGGTATAGGAGAAGATGAATAGGAACGCTTGTGGGGTGATCAGATCCTGTTTGGAACAGGAACTGAAATTTGATGTGATTGGGGTGACGTCTGTAATGAAGATGTGAGAAATTCTCAACAATAAGTATCTCACGAAGAGTGTTGAGAACATGTTGCACTTGTTGCGAAGACTCTTCAGATTTCAGATGTCCAGAGGCACCTCACTAGCAGCGCATGTGAATAACTATACTAAGTTGTTGTAGGACTGGGCAAATATTGATGAGAAGATTTCGGATGAGTACAAGGCTATTATCTTATTGGGCTCCTTACCGGATAAGGAGTATGATACCTTCGTGCTCACTTTGTTGAACGGTAGATCTTCTATCAGCTATAGTGAAGTGACTAACGCCATGACGAACTACGATTTGAGGAGGAAGGATAAGGAGACTTCCCGAGCTAGCACTTCAGGCGAGGCCTTGTCGACGAGAGGTAGAAGCCCATATCCGAAAGGTGGTAATAGAGGGAGGTCAAAGTCAAGAAGCCGCTACCAATTAGCAAAGAATCAATGTGCATTCTGCAAGGAGCAGGGACATTGGAAGAGAGACTGCCCGAAGCTCAAGGAGAAAGAGAATAACAAGAAAAAGGGCTCAAAGGTCAATGAGGTGAATATTGCGAAAGGCGATGATTCTGATTATTCGTGCTTTTCTCTACTGATTACTCCGGAGGTGAACCATGTGGATGCATCAGATTGGATGCTTGATTCCGACGCTACTTATCATGTGACCCCTAGGCGAGACTGGTTTGCATCTTTTGAGAAAGTCGACAGGGGTGTTGTTGTCATGGAAAATGATCAATCCTGTAGCGTTTGTGGGATAGGTACCGTACGGATTAGGATGCACGATGGAGTAGTCCGTGAGTTGAAGGAGGTGAGATTTGTTCCTCAACTAAAGAAAAATATTATCTCAGTTGGAGCTTTGGAGGCGAAGTGATTCAAGGTGACTTTCAAAAACGCTGTAGCGAAGGTTACTAAGGGATCATTGGTGGTGATGAAGGGAGTTCGCAATCAGAATTTGTATTATCTGAAGGGAAGCACCGAGATTGGTCAGGTTGCTTCGGCTATTTCAGAAGCGGACATGAGCAGACTTTGGCACTATAGGTTAGGGCACACAGGTGAAAAGTCACTGCAGGCATTGTGCAAGCAGGGGCTATTGAAGGGAGCCAAGAGTGAGAAGATTGAGATCTGTGAGCACTGTGTTCTTAGCAAGAAAATGAAGGTGAAGTTCGGGACTGCCATTCATCAGACGAGGGACATCCTGGACTACATGCACACAGACGTTTGGGGTCCCACCAAGACCGCATCACTTGGTGGTCGACATTGGTTCGTCACGTTCGTTGATGACTATTCTAGACGTTGTTGGGTGTACACCATGACGAAGAAGAGTGAAGTCCTAGATATATTTGTGGAGTGGAAGAAGAAATTGGAACTGCAGACTGAGAGAAAGATCAAGACGTTGCGATCCGACAATGATGGTGAATATACTTCAGACCCCTTTCTGCAGCTATGTCGAGATGAGGGTATAGAGAGGCACTTCACGGTTAGTCATACACCGTAGCAAAATGGGGGTGGCAGAGAGGTTGAATCGGTCTTTACCGGAGAATGTCCGATGCTTATTGTCGCAGGGTGGTTTGGAGAAGATCTTTTGGGCTGAGGCACTTACATATGCGAGCCACCTCATTAATAGGCTGTCTTCATCTGCGATTGAGGGGAAGACCCCTATGGAGAAGTGGTCGGGAGAGCCAGCACACGACTATGACCAGCTCAAGGTATTCAGGTGCCCTGCATTTTATCATGTGAGAACTGATAAGTTGGAACCTCGAGCTAGGAAGGCCATATTTGTAGAATTCATGCGTGGTGTCAAGGGATACAAGCTTTGGGATCCAGTTGATAAGAAGATTGTACTGAGTAGGGACGTCACGTTTAATGAGGCTTCTATCTTGAAGCTTCCCAGCTCTCATCAGGTGGAGAGCGACACAACGGAGGAGATATCGTAGGTAGTGGAGATTGATACAGCTCCACATTGTTCAGATGGTACAGTATCTATTAGAGTGCTGACTAAGATGACGCCAGGCGAGCACAGGGATAACACAGGGGATACGAGTACTGATGTGCAGGATCAGGGACCGACGGTTCAGGTTCAGGATTCGATTACGGTTCAGAGACAGAGGAGAAACATACAGATGCCAGCACGGTATACCGACACAGTTGCGTATGCACTTCCGATGGAGAGTATCGATGAGATGATACCTACTACTTTTAGAGAGGCCGAGCAGAGTTCGGAGGCTAATTCGTGACAGGTGGCTATGCAGGAGGAGATGGAATCTCTTCATAAGAACGATACATGGGAGTTTGTTGAGCTTCCAAAGGGACGGAAGGCAATTGGTTGCAAGTGAGTATACATGAAGAAGGAGGGCATTGAGGGCACTCCATTAAGGTTCAAAGCTAGGTTGGTTGCGAAGGGCTATGCACAGGAGGAAGGTATTGACTATAATGAGGTTTTCTCTCTGGCGGTGAAGCATTCTTCGATTTGGATTTTGCTAGCTTTGGTGACACAGTATGGTTTGGAGTTAGATCAGTTGGATGTGAAGACCGTATTTCTTCATGGTGATCTTGATAAAAAAATATATATGACTCAGCCATTAGGATTCCGAGCTACAGGGAAGGAAAAATTGGTTTGCAGATTGAAGAAATCGCTATACGGTTTGAAGCAGTCTCCTCGACAATGGTATAGGCGATTCGATGGTTTTATGCTAGGTCATTCGTACACTCGGAGCCAGTTTGATCCTTGCGTATATTTTCGCAAGTTGAAAGGAGGTGCGTACATTTATTTATTGCTTTATGTCGATGACATGTTAGTTGCCTCTACTTCCAGGTCGGCTATAGATGAGTTAAAAGTTTAGCTTTCAAATGAGTTTGAGATGAAAGACTTGGGTGAGGCGAAGCGCATTCTAGGGTAGACAAGAAGAAGGGCAGAATTTGTTTGACATAGGTGGCTTATTTGAAGAAGGTTCTACAGTGATTCCATGTTATCATGGATACGAAGCCAGTTAGTGTACCATTAGGAGCCCATTTGAAGCTTTCAGCTGGCCTTTCACCAAAGTCAGTTGAAGATCGAGAGTTGATATTGAAGACTCCATATGCGAGTGCGGTTGGGAGCTTGATGCATGAGATCGGATTTATCACAGGCGGTGAGCATGGTTTCGAGATACATGCATGATCCAGGAGTGGGTCATTGGGATGCCGTGAGATGGATTTTGAGGTACATTCGAGGTACGCTCAATGTTGGTTTAGTTTATGAGCGGAACACTACAGGTGGGCAGCTATGCATTGGTTATGTTGATTCGGATTATACCAGGGATTTAGATAAGCGTCGGTCTACGACGGGGTATGTGTTCACTTTGACCCGTGCGCCGGTGTGTTGGAGATGCATCTTACAGTCGACGGTGGATTTGTCTACGACGGAGGCAGGGTATATGGCAGTTACGGAGGCTGTGAAGAAGGCTATTTGGCTTCGAGGACTTTTGGAGGAACTTGATATATCGCAGAAGTCCGTCACTATTCATTATGATAGCATGGGTGCTATCTATTTGGCGAAGAATCAGGTTTTTCATGCGAGAACGAAGCATATTAACGTTCGCTATCACTTCGTTCGGGATGTTCTTGAAGATGGCGATGTGGAAATTGTGAAAGTCCACACGAAGGATAATCCGACGGATATGCTCACTAAGGTGGTTCCGAGCAACAAGTTTAATCATTATCAAAACTTGTTACACATTCGTGATTGTTGAGGCCGTTGACGGCCATTTGGATGAACTACGGACGGCTTGATTCCTTGGGCAAGAGGATACGTAGGCAGTCATTTATGATGCAGCCGATTTGGTGAGTAGATACCGACATTTGGTTGCTTTGGTATCGGCTCAGCTTTGGGAAAACTTCACCGAGGTGGAGAATTGTGAACGCGGCTTTTGAAGCCCACGCGGAATTACCAAGGCCCACCCGAATATACATCATATATATATATATATATATATATATATATATGATTGTGATTTTTAGGTTTTCGGTGCAGGAGGTAGTGCAAGGTTGTGGCCGCGAAAAAGGTAAAAGAACTTGGTTTTTTTTTGTGCGGCTGCGGAACACAAGCAAACAAAGCAAGGGATTGTTTTCGGCTTTTGGCTATGTTTGCCCTTTTGGCTGCGGCAAGAAGAAAAGGTGCAAACGCAGAATAGGGGAAAAATTTGTGGCGGGTGCAAAAGAAAAGACAGCAGCTTTTGTTACGGTTTGTGTATCCTTTTGTAGAGAGATATTGTGAGGGATTTGAGAGTTTGTTTGAGGGTTTAGATTGTGAGTGATTGTAAACCCTAGTTGTAATCTCTCCCTCTAATAGTAGATCTCCCCCCTCCTTGCCCCGTGGACATAGGCAATTTGTCGAACCACGTAAAAATTAGTTGTACTGCTTTTGTGTGATTTGTAATAGCTTTTAGGTTCCCTCGACAGGTCAGTCCTAGAACTGATGAGAGGAAGAGCTGATAACTCACTTGGTTGAGATATTTTACTTCAGATTCTTGTTTCTTTGGTGAGACATGAATTCTTATTGCGACCTGACTCTCTTGTTGTGCAGCCGAAGTGCTGCTAAAATTTCCGCTGCGCGCAACAAGGGAATGGGGTCATGTGACTCCCCACTCCCTCCAATATGAATTTGCCATTGACTTGAGGAGTGTTGACAAATATTCTTACTAATCAATGATATGGCCACTTTTCATCTACTATTGATTGTAGTCTAAACTTAACCTATGAGTTTAAAGTTCACTAAAAATGATTGCAAAATCCACTGATTTTCTTCCTACTATTTTCTTCAAGGCAATTTTAATTTACTTCATTAGTACATATCTCTACTTCTTTATTTCTTTTAAAATAAACTTAAAAATAAATTCCATGCTTAGAAATGTGACAAGAAAAGAAACAAGGCATAATAGAAACTTCTGTGAGAAACATTGGGCGTAGAGGACTTTGTTTTCTTTTTATGATCTTGACTTTTATTTGCACTTAAAAAAAAGGAAAACTTGAGGTTCCCCTTTGCTTTAAGAGGTGGAAATAAAGAAAGATATCTCCACCTTTTTACTTTTCTTACTACTTTTTATGTTGTTTCCTTTGGCATCCTTTTTTCTCCCTTGTATCTCAAGCCTTTATTATCGTCTTGTGGTGCAACAGGACACCACATCCATATAGGAAAAACCTCCGACATCCCAATTATCTAGATAAAAGCTAACATTGCCAAATTAAAGTTACCAAAAAATGTATGACTTCAACACGTGGCTCGCACTCTTCCCTTCCTTAATAAAATATTAGTTGGAATATCTTTATTCTTAATCACAAACTTCTAATGTTAAATAGACTATTGTGATTCATTTTAATTATAATAATTATTATATTTCAGTGTAATACATTTATGCATGTATTTTACTCGAGAAGATCACAATAGTTCACCAGACGATAAAGATTAAAAAAGATGGTCTGTAAACTACTTTTTAATCATAAAAATTGTTAGAACATGAACCATAGTTAACAGAAATGATTCAAGCTATTCATCTTTTTAAGTTGATGGTTGTGATTTGTTCTAATTATTTAAGAATAATTCTTTTTCTTTTTTCTTTTATTTATTTATTTATTTATTTATTTTGGAGAAGAAGGATGGAACCACAAACGGTTGTAACCGTTTGGGTTAAGTTATCCCAAACGGGTTAACCCGTTTGGGCTGTTTTCACTTGCCCAAACGGTTACGAGAACCGTTTGGACAGACCAATTTTGTACTAGTGTCCAGCCGCTATTACCACAAAAAGATACGATTTTCTAGAGTACACCCCCAATCCTAGGATATACTCCTAACATAGTCTAGGTCTAAAGTAAAACATCAATAATCTGATTTACACTACCACCATACGTATACATCAAAAGATTTATATCACTTTCATACTAGTCTAAAGCTATCGGATGACAGATCCCTGATCCTGCTGCATCCTCCCTTTGGTTATTCTCCCGTTTCCTCAAAGATGAATAACAACTATCAAAGTAACAAAAATATAAGGGAAAATTGCTTCTAGCCTCCAAAATCCTAACAAGTATCTCGCCCCCGCCCCCACTCCCCCTCCAAAGACTTTTTCAACGATTCCAAAGCTCCAAAAAGAATTTCTTATATTCCTTTAGCCCCTAAAACCCGTTCCTACGTTACCGATGTTTAAAAAAATTTCCAAAATACCCTTTTCTTTAATCGCCCCCTACTTCTTAATATTACTCCTCGTCGATCGTGTCAGCCCATCTCTCTTCTGTCCAAGTGAACCGACCATCCCCATTTCAAAATCATGACCCTAAATCAACCCGCCCTAAAGTGGAATCCTACACCCTGATCAAAAAAATGGCCGACAAGTCAACTCCCAAAGCAGTTGCCCCTGTCGATTTCAACGAAGATAATAACGCGTCGTGGTACATCATCGCAAAAAGACCTTCGAGCACAACAAAGTGGACTGAAGCTGACACATCAATTGCTAATGTTCAAGAGGACATCATAGCTAGTCATCCTCCTCCTACAAGTACAATTCAACCCAAAAACCTAGTCCAGTGCATAGATCTAGAGGGCAACAACGGCACCGACGATGCCTCTGGAGCAATCCTGTATCTAAAGAGAGGAACGAATATGAGCAAAACGGAAGAGACGCATACGATAACTAAAAAGAAGTAATTTTTACCACATAATTTAGTTGTTTATGATGTCACATGTTATGTTAGTTGTGAAGTTTAGCTTGTAGTTGTCAAGGACATTCATTAATTGTTAAGGTTCTACGTTAGTTGTTAAGGTTATGAATCTGTTGTGAATGTTACTATTAGTTGTTAAGGTTACTATCAACATGTGGCTTGTTAATTATCAAGGTTAAGCATTAATTTTTAAGGTTAAGAGTTTGTTGTGAAGGTTACTATTGACGTGTGTCTGTAGTTGTGAAGGTTAATGTTGACATGTGGTTGTTAGTTGTGGAGGTTACTGTTGACTTATGGCTATTAGTTATGAATGTTACTGTTAACTTATGACATGTTAGTTGTTAGGATTATACTTTTATTGTTAAGATTATTGATTGGTTGTTGAGATTATTGAATGGTTGTTAAGCTTATGAATTTGTTATTAAGGTTATAGTTTCTTTGTCAAGTTTACAGTGTAATTGTTATGGTTACAGATTATTTTCAAACTAATTATGTATTGTGGTTTTGCTTTGTGGACAAAAGGCAAAGTCCCTATTAGAGTTGCGGCCTACTTCCAGCTTTATTGCTGACTATGAATTCATACATTCTTCAGTGCATTTTGTCCCTCCTAATCTTGCAGCATATGAGGAAAGGCATTGGGAGGCCTACGAAAATAGTGTATTTAGACTCTATGTAGATTTTGGCCCTTCTGGTCTTGATCTTCTCACTTTCGAGCATGTGCTGAGATAGTGGGACTAGAATAAGATGAAATTTATCTTCACTGATATAAAAACTAGAGAAGACATTAAGTGCTCATTCAACATTGATTAGGTAGTGAGCCATACATGGTTCTCCAATGAAGGGGATATTGTTGGCTCCAATTGAGATTGGAAATATTGAATTTAGTCGAGATTTTGTACCAAACCTAAGGGTGACAGTAGTAGGACTCCTCCTACAGCACCTACCAAATGCCATGTTGAGGATCTTCTCATAAAGCTTGTACAATCAACTAACCGTCATGATATGAAGGACTTTGTCCTGCTACAAATATTCTATTAACTAAGCATTATCTGGTGTCCAAGCAGTGTTCGTGGCATATCTAGACATTTATTCAAGTATGTTAACAGCATCGAATAAGCAAATAACACTGCTTGAGAGACCTGTATTTTCAGTGAGATAATTGATGCAATTGAAAAGGTATTGAAGGGTCCTGGAGCATGAAAGAAGATTGTATATCTGCAAGGGTGTACCGACCTTATTTGTGTAACCATTCCTACTTTTTATTATTTAGAGCAATGACTAAATTTTATGCATTCTTGATTGTGAAGGTTAGGGATTAGATTTCAAGTATAGTTCTTAGTTGTTAGGGTTAGGGGTGTTATGTATACAATTAAGTTGTTAAGTTATAGATTAGTTGTTAAGGTTACAGGCTTGTTGTTAAGGTTACAGGCTTTCTGTTATGGTTGCTGATTGGTTATTAACTTACAGGTTGGTTGTTAATATTATGATTTTATTATTAAGGTTACAATTTGGTTGTTAAGGTTACAATTTCGTTATTATGGTTTGTTGTTAAGGTTATAGAGTGGTTGTTAATCTTTTATTTCTCTCATGTGCAGTTGTGATACTATGAACTTACTGACATCAAGAAGCCAGTATTAGGAAGCATGTCATGGTTTCCCCTCACAAATTAGGTAAAACTAAGAGAAGTTGGGGGATCCTTGAGACTCGTCACAGTTGTAGCTAAAACTAAACATGCTACTATAAAGCTTCCACAGTTTTAGGGCCAAGTTCAAAGTATTGAGAGTGTTTTTAAAGAACCAGGTAGAGGTTTGCGGGGGAAGGAGAAGCAGAAGGAGAAAGAGAAGAAGAAAGAAGAAGAATAAGAAGAAGAGTGAGAGAGAGAGAGAGGGAGAAGAATAACGAACCGGCTGTTAGAGACACCGATAGGGCACACAGCTCAAGACAACCTATTCCCAAAATCAAAAAATGGGGAATCAGAAGATGATAACATTCTTCGAGGATGGGTAAGCATTGTAGTATTTGTGAATTATATAAATTTGTTGTTAATGTTGTCCCTTAGTTTTTAATTTTTTTTAATAATACACTATATGTCTATTGCATAGACTATTGCATATACTATGCCACATAATATTGATAAAGTGGTCGAGCAGCACAATGAGGCAGTTGATCAAATGGAATTGCATTAGAAACTAAGTTATTGGAAGAGAATTGTGATATTAATGAATCAAAAAATACGTTGTGACAATGAGAAGAAATATAAAGATCAGAGAGCTACTGACCAACTAGAGATAACTTTTCTATCTATAAACGTAGGTTTTCTATCTGCACAAGTGAGAAGGCTAAGAGAGGAGTTGAGCAATGCCCGATTCAGCAGCCTCACATTATATAACAATAAGAGGCTGACGGGAGAGGTGTCCAGCATAGTGATGGAGCAACAAACTTGTACATGTTAGACCTTTTTTATTATTTGTTAATTATATCGTATAGTTATTAGGATTAACAAATTGGTTGTTAAGGTCAGAGATTGGTTGTGAGGGTTACAAATTGGTTGTTAAGTATATGGATTGATCGTTAAGGTTTGAGATTGGTTGTTAAGGTTAGAGATTGGTTGTTAAGCTTAGAGATTGGTTTTAAGTATATGGATTGGTTATTAAGTTTAGAGATTAATTGTTAAGGTTAGAGATTGGTTGTTAAGTTTACTGATTGGTTGTTAAGTATATGGATTGGTTGTTAAGGTTAGAGGTTGTTTGTTAAGTTTTTCATAATTATATTTTGAAAATATAAATTAATATCTTTTTTAATCAGGAACTCTACATGACGTGGCTGACATTGAGATTGAGAGAGAATTCCCTCAACCTAACTTTACTGATATTGATAAGGAGAGCGAAAGCCCTCGATCAGGGAAAGTCCCTCCAACAGAGGATTTCCCTCTAGCTGATACTACTGACATTAATACGAAGAGGGAATGTCCTCGCCCAGAGGAAGTCCCTCCACCAGAAGCTTTTTTTTTAGGATGAAGAAGTTTCTCTCATTATTAAGATGAATAATAGAAAGAGGGATGCAAGGGTGCCCATACCCCTTAAAAGAAGTTGATCAAGAAGAAGGATGAAACATTCCAAATATGTAGTTACCCCTTACACAGAGGGGAAGAAGAAGACATCCAAAGAAAAATAAATTTAGGGGAAAAGGAACTAGTAGAAGTGGGGGAAAAGGAGATAGTGCAGATGGGGAAAAAGGAAATAGAATTGTCACCTGCTGGGCTACATGGTGTTCCCCACCCAATTTAAAAAATCCTTCATTAGTTCTCCTATGAGTAAGGAAGAAGAAAAGTTTAGGAATGAGTTAAACATGGGGATTCCCTTTCCTGAATGTTTCATCATTAAATTTTATGATAAGCACCCCATATTTTTCATAATTATAAGGTATTGGCAGATGTTGTTGCCTTGCTGACAGAAGAGGAGAATAAAGCTCTCAATAATTTTAGTATTTGTATGTGCAACAAGTAAGTATTTAGCTCATATTATAATTTTATCGCTTTGCTTTTAAGGTTATCAACTAGTTGTTAGAGTTACGGCTTGGTTGTTAGTGTTATGAACTTGTTGTTGGGGGTAACGATTTAGTAGTTAAAGTTGCGGGTTTGTTGTTAAGGTTGTGGATTTATTGTTAAGGTTATAAATTTGTTGTTAAGGTTACAGTTTGGTTATTAAGGTTAAAGATTTGTTATTATGGTTATGGATTTCTTATTATGGTTATGTATTTGTTGTTAATGTATATTAATTATATTATTATTATTTTTAGTATGATTAAAGTGTACAAATCTCAAAGGTCATATATTGATAGATTTGTGTTTCTTTACATTTTACATAGTGGTCGACTTGATGATTCAGTAAGATAAAATTTATTCTTAATAATTATTTTTATCATCTTTTGTGTTACTATTATTTATTTCTTATTTGTCATCTTATAGTTTATTGAGGCGCTAATTGATATAATATGGGAATGGTAGAGCATGCCTCAGAATGAATCATATCGCAAAAATTTTGTTGGTCTCTGTTTTTTCAATAAGTATCTATATCTTTGTAGAGGTAGGTCTATTTCAATCTATATTAAAAGTGACTAACCAGTCTAATTCTTGATTACAACATACAATACTTGTGAAAAAAGAGTACCTGACTACCGGGCTACATATGAATGTTTCATCAAAAGTTTCATCGATGAAGGAATTGTTGACCTATTAGTTCCTATTGTGCAAGGAGATCATTAGCATCTCCTGGAGTTTGATGTAAAAAATAACCAAACATTATGACTCCTTGAAGGATCGATCTAGATATTGGAAACATGTGCTTAACATCGTTAAAGCCTTCAACTACATAAAAGCTGGCTTCGACGAGAAAAATTTGTACAACGTATTTAATCCAAACAAAGTTCCATGCGAGGAACAAAAAGGATCGTAAGTTTTCTAAAACTCTTTTGGTTGGTTATGACTACAAATTGGTGTTAATGTTATTGTTTGGTTATTAAAATTAGGCTTTGGTTGTGAATGTTACAGATTAATTGTTAACATTAGGGGTTGGTTGTTAAGGTTACATATTGCTTGTTAACTTTAGGGATTAGTTGTGAAGGTTATAGATTGGTTGTGAAGTTTAGGGATGGGTTGTGAAGGTTATAGATTGGTTGTGAGGCTTAGGAGTTAGTTGTAAAAGTTACAAATTGGTTGTTAACGTTAGGTATTGGTTGTGAATGTTACAGATTAGTTGTTAACCTTCGAGATTTGAGCTTCTTAACATTTTAATGGTGTATATTTTTTTTGTGCCTAGGTATGACTGCGGGATCAGATTTGAGCTTCTTAATATTTTAATGTTGTATATTTATTTATGTATAGGTATGATTGCAAGATCTATGTCTACCTATTTATAAAAGCTATTATTGAAGATGGAAGCATTCTGTACCTCACACCTAAAGATCAAAACACATGGATCATGCGATCGAAGCTAGCAGCCTATTACTAATTGAAGGCAAAATAAAGAAAAAAGATCTCGGTGCACTTAACGATGATGACACAGAAAGAATCTCCGTGTCATAGGCTTGACTGTTATTGTTAGTGTTTAATGCAAATACTTAATTGTTGTAAATATTACGAACGTAAATATTTAATTGCTTATAGCCTATAAGTAAGTTTATGATGAGTAGTTCATTGTTTGTTATGTTTACATGTTATTTTATAATAAAGCTTAGTTGTTAAGGTTACGGATAAGTTATTAAGCTGTTATCTAAGCCTCAACCTTAACAATTTAGCTATAACCATAACAACTTTTACATAAGCGAACAATTAAACCATAACCTTAACAACTAACCCATAACCATAATAACTAAGCTATTACTTTAACATTTTAGCCATAAAAATTTAGTCATAACCATGACAACGAAGTCATAACCATAACAACTGGACAATAACCTTAACAACTTAGCCATAAGCATAACAACTTAATCATAATTTTAATAACTAAACTGTAAACATAACAACTAAGCCATAACCATAACAACTAAACCATAATCTTAATAACATAATCATAACAACTAAACTATAACCTCAACAACAAAGTCATAACTTTAATAACTAAGTTGTAACCTTAACAACTTAGCCTTAACCTTAACAACAAAACCATAATCTGAATGCACAACATTGTAACATACATTCTAAAAGGGTATCATTCAATACATATTGTTACCTGCTAATATAAAACATTAGCATTTAATACATATATTTAGCAACTAGATTGGTTCGTTGTATGTTTGTTAATTGTGACCTTCCATGTGGCATCGAGAGCACTTAACAAGACGGGTGTTCAACGACCTGTTGTTTATTCATTTGGTACATGGTCTTCCATATTTTTTAGTAAGGGGGGGCTTTAATAGATGGTTTTCTGGTTGTACAACGCGTTTCTCATAATCTAAAATGGGAAAGAGGAATAGTTCATAAGTTGCTTTGAATACTTTAACAGTCATAAACCAATCACAATATCGATAAATATCTCGTCCCATCTAAGTAATTTTAGCACAAGCATGCTTACAAGGAATGCATATGATATCCCAAGACCTGCATGAACATGTCTGATTCTTCAAATCTACAGGATAAACAACCTCTAAAATATCTTCTATCAAATGTTTAATATGTAATCTGCTTCCATGATGAATATTACCACTCAACACTATCTCCGCTTCTTCACATAAGTATCCAAGCAATTTTACTGCCATAAGCCTTCTTTTTCATGCCTGTGCTCCATGATTTGCTTTCGTATCGTCTCTTCCAAATGTAAGATATGTAACATTCATGCCTTTCTTATCTAACTATTGAAGGACTCAATAATATTCGAAGTAACATGGTCATACCTGTAAATCACATGAAAAAATTCATAAGTTTGACTATAACCTTAACAACTAAGATATAACATTTACAATCAAAATCTAACCTTAACAATAAAACTGTAAACTTAACAACAAAACAATAATTTCAACAACAAAACTATAACATTAACATCTAAATTGTAATCTTAGTAACAGAATTGTAACTTAAATAACTAAACTATAACCTTAACAACAAAACTGTAACCTTAACAACTAAACCTTAATAACAAAACTATAACCTTAACCACTAAACTGTAATGTTAACAATAGAACTGTAACCTTAACAACTAAAACATTAACAACTAAAATGTAATATTGACAATTAAAGTTTAAAACAATGGTATCATACCTTATACTAGGAAAATAAGCATTTGCTCATCTCTCCAGGGAGTAATTCATTGCAGTAACATAAGCCCTTTGATTTATCGATGCTAATTCTTTCATGTAATCATCCCATTCAAAAATTATGTACTTATAAGCTGTGGTTTTTAATAAATCACCTAATATTTGGGCGACATTTGCTTTGTGACTTAACTCCTTTATCTTTTTTTTTAATTCTCGACTAGATGTAGAACACAACTTGAATGGAATGCATTTAGAAATAATTCCTCGATTGTTATCCTAATACCATTGTCGTCATCAGAAACAATTACCAGTTGATCTGGAGGATTGTAAGGATTTTTCCTATCATATAGTATCATACACACTCCTTATAAGAGACATTTCCAATTCTTCTCATTCTCCTGGACACATACGCAATAAGAAAGAGGAAATATATCTTAGTTGTCGTTATATCCTGTGGCACTAAGTAATATATGTCTACAGCGGTCTTTAAGAAATGTTCCATCCAAAAAATAATAGAGGCCTACATCAATAATAGAGGCCTACATCCAGCAATGAACTTTTTAATACAAGTATTATAACTTATGAACAAACGCCCAAACATGCTGTCATTAGCGTCAATAGCAACACGGCTCCCTAGATTAGTTGCTAGAGCCACGACTTCATACCTACATAAATATAGCAAGTAATTATTAGCATTACCCTCATTATTGTAACATTGATAACAAAGAAGTAACCTTAACAACCAACTCATAACATTAATAATAAATTTATAATCTTAACAACCAACACATAACTTTAACAGCCAACACATAACATTAACAACAAACTCATAACCGTAACAACCAATATATAGCTTTAACAACCAACTCATAACCCTAATAACCAACGGATAATCCTAACAACCAACTCATAACTTTAACAACTAACTCATAAACTTAGCAACCAAAATAGAAGGTTAACAACAAACTCATAACCTTAACGACTAATTAGGATAATAGTGTTAGACCCTAGAGGGCAGGGGGGTGATTAGGGTCTTATGCTAATCTAATCCTAATTAAATACCAATTAAAAATAATATCGATTAGTTTGTTCTTGTAAGAAAGATATAAGATAGATATAAGCAAGAAAGATATGAATAAGCACAAATAAAAATACGCTAAGCAAAACACAAACAAACGATATGTTTACGAGATTCGGTCACCACGACCTACGTCCCCGCTCCTCACCTCGAGGAGATCTCCACTATCATAATCCAGTTTGGAAGCCGGAACTTCTACACACTCGGTTTACAAGCTTACCGAAAACTCTCACACAACAAACACTATGCAAACACACTTTACACACTAAGTGTAGGAACCTAGCCCGTGTCCTCCTCCTCAAGTGCTCGGATGCAACCTCTCCCTAGGTTCGTCAACCGACGCCACTCCTATTGGATTTGACCCCGTCTCTCGCCTCACACTTCTCTCGGTGTACAAGTGTATTACAAGTGATACTCACAAATAAAGGTTAAATATAATGGTTTATTCTCAACAGCAAATGAGAACGCAAAAGAAGCTCACACTCACTAAATCACACTCCACAACGCACAATATATAGTATGGAATATTAAGCTCAATACAGTGTGTGTGATAACAGTGAATGAAAAAGTATAACTCGATAAATGTAGCTAAGATATGAAAATGAAATTATAAGCTATATAAAAAGATGAGTTAGGAAAACTTCTCAATAAACAAGAAGAACAGTAGAGGATGATGAGGATAGGATCCTCAGTTGAAATGAAAGGCATCTTCTTGTTGTAGCATACTTCTTTTAAAACAGATGATCAGAAACAGCTTAAAGAGCTCTTTAAACACACTTAAGATTTTTGTTAAAACTTCACTGTAAAACAAAACTTAGTTAATTGAAAGAGAACAGCAATGGGGTATTTATACCCACTCAAAATATCAGCCAAAACTAACTTGAAAAGACCAAAATAGCCTCAGACAGCCGTTGCAGAAAATAGCCGTTAAAAGGCAATGATGAGATCGGCGGTCGACCGTGGAAATCTCACGGTCAACCGCGAGGCACAAAAAAGGCTGAACATAGGGTTTGAAAGCTGGCGGTCGACCGCGACGGTTGACCCCGAAAGTCTCTAATGGATTCACGATCGACCGCGAGCACATAGGAATACAAACTTTGAAAATTAACCGCTGGCGGTCGACCGCAAACTGATATATGGCAGATGATAGGTTTTAGGCTGATTTTGAAATTGCGTTAAAAATATCAAATCAATTCCAAAAATAGTAAAACTTTGGGAAAAGTTTCTAAATGATGAAATAAACATGTTTGAAAATGAATTTTTGGAAAATTAATTTTCGTTTGTGAAAACTCCCTATTTTTGAAAAGTGTTCAGAAAACCTGTATTTTCGTGAACATAAAAATTAAGATATGA
>BQKN01063930.1:33074-63115 GCA_022839385.1 Asparagus kiusianus
TGTCCTCGTTGAGGTCGTGGAGGAACCTGTACCTGTTGCCGTTCTTGTAGAACCCCCTGGCGAGATAGAGACAGAGGTGACGGAGGTAGCGGCGGTGTTGGAAGTTTCGAGTGAGGTTAGAGAGATGGTGGAAGAGGAGATGGGTTTGTAGGAAGAGGAGTAGATCTAGAGAAGATCTGGAGAAGAAGAAGAAGGTAGTTTAGGAATTTTTTGTCTTGGAAATTGTAAAGAGGGCTGATTCACATGGATTTTTCAATTTTAGGTAAAAAGCACATTGAAAAAAGTTCAAGGGGCTGGGACACATCAGCAATTTAATTTTGGGGCCTTGAAACAATTTTCCCAAGAATCTAAACTGGAGTGGCACAGCCATCATTATCCACAAACCGAGTGTCAATCCCGTAAATCCCAAAATAAAAATCCTCAAAACTTTCCAACTTCAAAAAAAAAAAATAAACCCCCCCCTAAAAGTGAAGGCTACAAGTCAAAAGGCAAAAGGGCGTTGCTTCGCTTGCTGGCCCCACTCTATCTTTTCGCCCTGCCCTTTTCCTCCGCTTACGTCACCCACTCGATCTCCAGCCACAAGAACTCATGGCTGAAAATCCCCCTACCTGCTGACTGGGATTCCAGCTGGCACCCGTCCCCACCTGATACCGTCAACTGCCGGTCACCCCAGAGCTCCTTTTCTACCCCTCGAGCTCCTCCTGTAGTTCTTTAATCGTTCTCTCAGTTCTCGGTCTCCTTTTTCTCGCTCTACTTTCTCTCTCCTCTCTCTCTCTCTCTCTCTCTCTCTCTTAATGGGGGATCCTGCGATTAAGCTTTTTGGCAAGACGATCCCGCTGATCGAGAGCGGGCCGGGTACGGGTTCTGATCTGGATCCGATAGCGGAGACGGCCGGCGAAAATAGGGTAAGAATCAGAAAAGAGCTTTAATTTTGCAATTTTTTTGAGAGTTTAGGGTTTTCGAAAATTTGTCTGAGTTTCTTGATAGTCGCTTGTAAGGGGGTTTAAAAAGGAGGAGGTTGCTTTAGGTTTTAAGTTGAATTTAGTAAAATTATGATTTTGTTCCTCTTTATCTCAAAAGGATTTATCGATTTCAGTACGAAATCCTTGTTGATTTGTGGGATTAACTGGTTCTAATTACTTCTTGTTGTTTAAAAAAAAGAAAATTTCGGAATTTTATATGCTTGATCTTTGTTAGAATTTAGTGGATTAATCGTGGGTGAATAGGTTAGCCAGGACTCTTATTTTTGCTTTTAGGAAGGAAAATGCTTTGAGATTTTCTCTTTTTTTTATTGATAGTGATTGGTTTTTTAATCCAACAACTCCTGTTGTGGTATTATAAGTATCAACTAATTTGTGATTACTTGCGGGTGCTTTTTTCCTAGGTTTTTTTGTGGAGAAGGCCTGGCTGTTATTTGTTAAATGTTTATAGTTCAAGTTGGTGTTTGTATAAATTTGTGTATTCAATATGTTTTTAGTGGTTTGTGTGATAATTTGTGAAACCCTTCACCAATAGCAAAATAGTAGGAGGAATAGTTTCCAATGGTTCTACTTCTGGTGTGAATTACTATTATTTGCCACCTTTTTAATTTGTATCTGATTATTTATGTTTAGTTTGCGATTAATTTAGTGTTTCTTCTACTGAAGTTGTCGGGAATCTGGTGTTTCCCTATATTCAGTGCTAAGGACGGTTATCGGTTGAACTCTTAAAACGACACGGTGAGAACAAGAAAGAAAAATAAGGTCATTTGTTTTTCCATTTGTGGATTTTGATTGGTTAATTCAACGCAATATTCTTAGATATGAGCGGAGATGCTGGAGAGAGAGAGAAGGAAGTAAACGACTGTGGGTTTTTTTTCTTCCTGTTAGCCTATCTCCTTTTTGTTCATTGGTTTATGTGTAGAGTATCAGAAATGTAACACAGCACTCAATAAACAATAAATGAATTTTCATCCACCACCAAAGCTACCTATTCTGGTTATATGTATCTTTAGTTATAGAAAAACCAAAATTACTAATTACAAGACTACGTGTAAAATTAACCTAATATCTCAATAACACCTGATATTTAAGTCAACTAACACCTAACAAAATCAAACTTTGTACAAAAAGAAATAAGTTGTATAAGATCCTGTGGTAATCTTATAGAATGATTATGCAAATATGAATTTTTGAGCCTGAGCTGGTTCTAGTTGTCTTGCTAGAATGTGAAATTCCTTTTGAAGAATTATGGGAGGATATATGACTTCTATCCGTAGATTAAGTTGTCAATTTTAGGCTGTTATATCACTAATTGGCAGAAAATTATCATAGAAATGTTGATATTTCATCCCACTGAAAGATTTTTCAATGACTTTTGCATTTCAGAAAGTTTTATTTGGATCCTCGTTTTTTGTGCATGCGTGCATTCATGTCCACCTATGTACATGCATTATACGCATGCACACATACATGTGTGTCTGTTGACCTCTATTGCTTATGTTCTGGCTTAGAATGATGCTATTTCTTGCTAAAGCAACTTGGAGAAATTTATGGCACTAGCATGCAGCCATTATGTTCAAATATCCGTTATATAAGACCTATCTTTTGTGATGATGAAGTTCTACCATGAACTATAATGACTAGTTAGCTGGGAGAATGGGTCTATCACTGTTGATGATGCTGTTTAAACTCATACTTACACCTAGGAGTGAATTTTATATTCCCTATATATGTAAAAAGTTCTTGAGGAGATGGGTCAGGTGACAAGATTTGCTGTAGGGAAATACATTCATCTCCAAGTAATAGAATAAGCCAAATATCTAGATTTACACTCCCAGAAGCATTTTTCTTCAAACTTTTGTTAACATATTCATCTATAAAATCCTAAGGAGTCTGGTTATTACTAAACATAAAAAGTTGTCGGCTTATTCATTAAGAAAAATAAACATAAATGAAGAATAATCCTAAATAAGAAGGAAATCTATAACAAACTAAAATCCTAAATAAAAAGATAATATCTTCTTATACTCCCCCTCAATCTAGAACATAGAGATTAGCAAGATGCAACTTGTCCCAAGAAGAGTTAAATAGTTTTCTCCATATGATATTACGGTCATACTAGCATAAAAGTGATAGAAACGAATCCGATCATGTAAAACATGACTATAAAAGTCTTTAAGGTGAGAATAATGCCAAAAATAAGAAGCTTCATAAGCGATGTCAAGATAAAAGATACTTAATATCCATGTCGAGAAAAAGAAGCTTTGCAAGTGATGTCAAGATAAAAGATATCCACGAGCAACAGAGAAATAGAGGCTTCACGAACAACATTGGGAAAAAGGAGGCTTCCTAAGTGGCATAGACACAAAAACTTTCCAAGAAAAATTAAAAACCATACCATTACATAACTGTAGTTGATCCACACAAAAAAAGATCCAACGAGACTAAAAGGCACCGAAAAATCACAAAAGACGAGATATTGGATGTCGGGAAGGTGACGACAAATGAGAGCGGGTCGATCGATGCAAATCAATATAAAACGCTAGAAGAATTAATGAGTAATACGTTACACGGATGAGAAGGTGGCACACTTCTAATGAATATTAATTGTGTGATAAGCAACAATGAGAGACCTCCAAATATTCATGTTATACATTGCATGAGTTTCATATTATTAGGCTCAACAAACTCGTCCAATAGAAGATCGCCATAATTGCTTGTCCATGCATGTATATTTTGAAGAGGAGTTAATCTCAACTTTGGAGCATAGGGATGTAAGTCATATGCCATGTCAAAGGCGAGGTCAAATCCAATGAATGAGGAAAACGTGAAAACGAAATTGTCAGTGAAGTTGTAGGCAAGGTCGAATCCAATAGATATGAAGAGGACGATTTTTTTTGTTTGTGTCGAAGCTGCATGAAGATGATGTTGTCGCAAAATCCCTTCGATGTTCCAAGGTTAAGGAATAATAAAAATCCTTGGGATTCAGAAACTTTCTCTAATACCATGGTGAAATAAAAGGAGAGAAAAAGTTCTATATTCATTGACTAAGAGACCAAAACCACATATCTATACACCTTGTGGAATATCTATGAAAGGAAATCCCTAATAAGAAAAGTAAATATAAATAAAGAAAAATACTAAATAAGAAGGAAACCTAAAAACAAGAATATAATATCTTCTAAAGTAGTGAATCTAGTGATTAATAAATTAAGGTAGAAGGTTATTTTTACTGTCCAGTGATATGGTTTCTATCAGGAAAGCCTCCTGTTAAATTTTTTTTCCTGTAAATTACTGAGAGAAAAATAAAGGAGCACAAATAGAAAAAGCAAAAAGGGGGAAGGGTCAACAACTTTGAGCTTATTTATATAGAAGTTTGAACAAACATAAGCAATAAATTATGATGGGTTGAACCCTTCTCCCTACAAAAGATTGGCTTGTCATCTGTATTGTGACTAGACGCTTTAGTACTTCACTCCATGTTTGACTATCTTGACGAATATGAAGCCTTTATGCACCTGAAAACTAAAGGTTCCTTATCGATTTTTATACCCTTAATTTATCTCCATTTGCATGTCTAATTTTTATGTCTCCATTCGACACTTAAATCATTTGAGTTGGGTATCAATATTCACCTTCTAATTTCCATATGAACCCTTCCTTATTTCGAATTGTCACATGTTGACCCCTTCCTTATTTTGAATTATCACATGTTGACTCTTCATATTTCCAGAATAACACCTTGGATCATATAAGTTCGGTAAAAAGCACACTCTGTCAATTCACTCCTTGTACACTCTGTTACCTCATATCCACTTTATGTATTTGTGCCTGCTTGGGTGCATGTGTGTACACGTCCATGTATCTCATGTCCATCAGGTTTGTATCATTCTACATCGGGCATATGTAACCTTGATGAAGGCCATGTACAAATTTGTCCTTCTACATGGACTTCTGAGCGTTGCTCATGTCCATCACTATGTCTGTGTTAGAGTGCAACACTCTTTTCAGCATCTAGAAATTATAGAAACAGGATCTCGTGGATCTCTTTTGGTTTCTGATAGAGACTATGAAAAAGCCATGATAATGTTATAAAACAGTTTCTGGCAATTAATCCTTGAGTGTGCACTTCAGCAAACAAAAGCGAGAATCTGTCATTTGTTGCTATATTTGAATCCGGTCCAGCATGGTTATTTGTAACCAGATACTTCTGTTTCCAAATATTACAGCTTTTAAAATTGGAACCGCGTTTGTTTACCTGCAGGCCTTGTTGCATGCAACAGAAATTGCTTTGTGAATGGAGCTGTATTCTTGGAACCTCCCCCAATGGCTAGTAGATGCATTAGGACTGATGTGAAATATTTCACATTAGTCATTTAGGAAACCTCTTATGCTAGCAAGCTAAATACCAACTTAAGCACCTCTGTTTTGTAGTTCTCTTCAATATTTCCCATAAAATATGTGAATAGTAGTTCTCCGAGAATTTGGCATCTCGTAGAACTTTCTGAGTATGAATCTTGTACAACATTTGCAAGTTGATGAAAATTAATATATGCTGCCATTTAAGTTTATAAACAGGACGATAGACCAAAAAAAAAAAAAAAAAAAAACTGCAGTAGCATGATTTACGTGTGTCTTTCTGGTTTTCGGTAAATTTTATTGACTGAAATTGATGTATTTCTACATAAAATTTTATAAATTTCATGTTCTGCCTCTTTAGGCTAGAAAGCAACTGCGCATTTTCAGCCTATGTGGAACATGTATCTATATTATCGTAGTGGCCTATTGACCAAAGATAAGTCTGGCTTTCTGGGGGGAAGTTTCTTTCCAGTATGTTCTTCTTAAGCTGGAACATGCATGTTTTCAATTCTCGTATAAGAAGCTTGAATATGCAAGCAGAAATTGTGAAGTTTGAAACTCTATAACTGTGTTTTATAACAATAACAGCAATATTAATAGTCTTTATTCCGCACTTTTGCTCTAATTACTTAAAATACAGTTTGTTGATAAGTAGTGTACAACTGGACCTTTTTGAAAGGTGAACTTTTCTGCTGAAGTTGTTCTAGGGTCTACCTCCTCTCTTTCGATTAGGCCTGCACTCTGAAATTGATTTGTGTGAAAGCGTTGTGTTCAACTCATCACATGTTTAAAAGTGAATTGTTTTCAATTTGTGTTGCAGGATATGTGCACAGAAACAACAAATGATCTAGTCAAAGACAAGGAACTTGACATCACAAGAGACCAAGGGCAAGATGATCACAACAATACCTCTGGTTTGAACAATCCTATTGAAAGTAACCAACAAACATCCTCTCAGGATGTCACAGAAAAGTCGGATTCCAAACCCGAGCAAGAACAGTCTGAGGCTGACACCTCCGGACAAGAAAAGGTTCTGAAGAAGCCAGATAAGATTCTTCCATGTCCTCGATGCAACAGTTTAGATACCAAGTTCTGTTACTACAACAATTACAATGTCAACCAACCGAGACACTTTTGCAAGAATTGCCAGAGATATTGGACTGCTGGAGGAACCATGAGGAATGTCCCTGTGGGTGCTGGAAGGCGTAAAAACAAGCACTCTGCTTCACACTACCGTCATATAATGATGTCACCTGAAGGATTGACATCAGCAAGAGAAGCAATTGATCCAACTCATCATCATCAACCTCTCTCTTGTGGACCTCCTATGATGTCTTTGAAGGGAAATGGTACAGTCTTAAAGTTTGGACCAGAAGCACCACTTTGTGAGTCCATGTCTTCTGTTCTCAATCTGGCCGAGCAAAAGAAAACAGATATCAACACAGAAGAACCATCTTGTGCTTCTTCCTCTGTGACAGCTTCTAATTGTCAAGAAAATGGATTCCCTGAACAAAATGGTATGCCGGGACTTTGTAATGGATTTACTCCTATGAATCCTCTTCAGTTTTATCCTGGCCCTCCTTGGCCTTATCCTTGGAGCGCTGGATGGAACAGTGTTGCAGCAGCAGCAGCAACTGCTGCTGCCATTAATGGATCAGAGGCTGGTAATGGGAATCCAGTACAGTGGGGCCCTTTGGTTCCACCTGCTTTCTGTGGTCCGACTATTCCAGTTCCCTTCGTGCCTGCTTCTTTCTGGCCATGGAATGTACCGTGGCCTGGTTCTAATGGTGTATTATCTCCATCATCCTCAAGTAACAGTGGATGTTCAGGCAATGGTTCTCCTACCTTGGGCAAGCATTCTAGAGATTCGTCAAGCTTACAAGCTGAGGAAAAGACTGAGAAGTCTTTGTGGATTCCTAAAACCCTGAGAATTGATGATCCAGACGAGGCTGCAAAGAGCTCTATATGGGCTACTCTCGGCATTAAGCCTGATGAAGGTGGCATGTTCAAAGCTTTCCGGTCAAAATCAGACAATAGCAAGGATCAGAAGTCTGACGTGTCTGAGGTTTTGCACACAAACCCTGCAGCTTTATCCCGCTCTCAATCATTTCGGGAGACCACATAGGAAGAATTCATATTTTATGGGCTATTTTAATGAATAGCTGAAGCTTTGTATATGGAAGCTTTTTAGTGCTTGAGGATTGAGGACATTCGGAGAGCCAGTTGCAGATGTTGCTAGTGCTTTCTGAAAGCTTGTCAGAAAGAAGTGCCAGGTTTGTTAACAGTTAATTGTTGTTCTAGTAGTAATGTTGTAAATAGTTGAGATGTTGTTCATAGTTTTTTGCTCGTATATAGTTGTTTGTTTGTTCTTCTGAGTGATAGCTATGGATATTGGATAATGAGCGGAAAAATTGGGTTCGGCATTGTGTGTTATGATCTCGAAATGAGAGCTCAGAGCATACAATTTTGAAACAATTGGTCTTGATCTGGACACCCAACTCAGGTGAGAACAATAAATAGATTTTAAGATAGATTTTGTAGGATTCTCTTGCGTGCAAGGAGAACAGCTGTTCTAAAAGTTTGTATTAAGTTTTGATCTACAATTATTAAATCATTAGTGCTTTTCCAATTTCGCCCTTGTATTCATATATTGTGTTATTCCTTGTTGTTTGTGGAGCTTGATTCCATAGATAATACCCAACACTGAATCTAGAATTGCACCCTTTTGCCCCGGTTGGTACGTGGGAATGAGTGATAATGAAATACAATTCCCACTTTTCATTCGTTCATACAAAAAACGAGAATGTAAATGAGCATTCCGTTCTTTCATTTATTCCCTTGCATTCCTTCACTTCGTTTCATTTTCGTTTGACACTATTCTTGCGTACTCAAAAGTCGCGAGATGTGATTTGAGTCTCACATTAAAAAGACAAACAATGGTAAGTCTCACGTTAAAAAGACAAACAATGGCAAGTTACTTAAGCTTAAGTATGTTTAAACTCGTGAGCATTTTCTGTTTTACAAACTGAAATATGAGTATACGGTCAAATGGGTCTTTGGACGTGCATAACTTTGATCTAATAAGAGCTTGAATTATTTTTAAGTGACATGCTATCATGTTTATCCCAACTTATCTCTATTATCCATTAAATCATCCATAGTTAAATTGATTAAATATGTTTTCATCGATCCGTCCTTCAATTCTAAGTACTTCCGCCATGCATGCTTCGTTTTTGCTTGATATAGTAACTACACTTGACATGTGCAAATATAAGTGCCATTAGTGTGTTTGTGGCCCAATTCAAAACTTAGCGCAAACGTGGGCGCTTCCTCTGTCAATGCCCAGCCCAACAGCACCCAAGGTCCGTGTCTGAATAGCCACACAGGGCTCAATTCCAGCACTAATAGGTAGGCCTGTCCATCCGGGCCGGGCAAAACCAGAGCCCGGATCCGGGTACCCGGGCCGGGTCCGGGCCCGGGCCCGGGCCCAACTGGGCAGGGCTCTGGGTCAGTCCGGATTTTTTTTCAAATTTTTTCTTTTTTTTGATAAAAAATGCTAAAAATTAGTTTAAATTTATTATATTTTATATAATTATGTATTGGTATATACTTGTAAATTATTATGTAACTATATATTATATATACATATATTATATATATTATATATACATATATTATATGTAAATATATTGTATATATTTATAAGTTATAACTTGAGAAAGAGAAAATCGCATAAGTAGCCATTGCCCGTTGGGCCAATGAGGAAGATGTAGCCGTTGCAATATACTATACTTATATACTAAGAGAGAGAGAGTATACACACACATATTATACATATATAAGAGAGAGTATACTTATATAAGTGGGAGTATACATATATAAGAGAGAGTATACCTTTATAAGAGGTAGTATACATATTATACATATATAAGAGAGTGTATACCTATATATACTTATATAAGAGAGAGTATACATATATAAGAGAGAGTATACTTATATATACATATATACTAAGAGAGAGAGTATACACACACACACACACATATTATACATATATAAGAGAGAGTATACTTATATATACATATATACTAATAAGAGAGAGAGTATATATATATACACACATATTATACATATATAAGAGAGTGTATACTTATATATACTTATATAAGAGAGACTATACATATATAAGTGAGAGTATACTTATATATACATATATACTAAGAGAGAGAGTATACACACACACACACACATATTATACATATATAAGAGAGATATATACATATATACTAAGATAGAGAGTATATATATACACACACATATATTATACATATATAAGAGAGTGTATACCTATATGTACTTATATAAGAGAGAGTATACATATATAAGAGAGAGTATACTTATATATACATGTATAGTATAAGAAAGAGTATATATATACATACATACATTCATTATACATATATAAGAGAGTATATATACACACACACATATTATACATATATAGAAATATATTATATATACATATATTATATATATACATATATTATACATATATAAAAATATATTATATATACATATATTATACATATAAAAAATAAAAAAATAAAAATTAAAAACACTATTCCGGACAGGGCCGGGCCCAGCCTGGAGCCCGGACTTGGCCCGGGTCGGGCTCCGGGCCGGGCCCGGGCGGGCGGGCTTTTTGGACACCCTTACTGATAGGTCTGGGCCTCAATGACGATCTATATCCTAAATTATTTTAGCATGATGATTAAATCTCTTAACTAAGGTGATAAATCACGATCAATTTTCTTAGTTTAGAATAATATTATGCGAACTAGTTTTCCTCATACCGTGTGATTCGGTTTTAAGCTTTGCAATTTACAATTGCAGCTATAGCTGCAGGTGTTTGTTTAATTTCAGTCTGGAGATTTTCTGAACTTTTGTTGGGGATCGATTGTAATTAATGGAGTTATACTTTAAACCTATCTATATATCGACAAGATTGTACGACTTACGTTTAATACCGCACAAGTTGTCAGCTGCATCTAGAGACCTTTTGGAACTATAATTACAACCGTTTTATGAAAGAAACAACTGCAACTAATCTTAAATAACCTAGCCTTGATTCATTCACATTTGCAACCCAACACTAAATCTGATCATAACGCAACGCGTAAGTGATAAATCTCGGAATCCACTAATGATGCTCCGTGAATCCACAAATAACGATCTCTGAATTCATGAAAAAAATTTAATAAAGAAATTTTTTTATTGATGAAAGTTATGCCTCTAAGGCTTACAAATATCTTTCTAAATAGAAAATAAGCTAGACTCCTACTACGTCCCGAATTTTATCAAAATAGAAATAACAAAAACTACCCTTAAAGGACTCCCTATGATTGAGGAAGCATATCAATTAAATTTGAAATCAAACCGAACTTGTTTCCAAATCAAAACAGATTCCCAAGGCACTATCCAAAATAGTACAACCATAACAAAAAGTATGATATCTAAAGCCTAGAGGGAATTTTGCAAAACAACAGTGGTAAATCAAACAATAGTCAGTTTGCTTGGCTTTGTCTAGAAAAAATAAGTGATTTTTATATATTATTTGTCCAATTCCAACGTATGGTTTGAAAGATATAACCCTTTGCAATTTAACTTTTTTGTTCGGACCTCGTTTGGGTTTCTGACGATCTAATTTCTTTATGAATATATCCGCGATACGCTCTATATTAGATCATCACAGTGTTTCATTTCCCACGTTTTCCCTCATTAGTCCTTCACTCGTGTGAAATCGTGTTATGCCACATATCTATCAATTATCTGGAAAAATTAACTTGAAGCGTCACATTACAAATGGTTAGAATACCTACAGTTGAATTAAAGCTTGAGAAAGTCATTCATAACTCTTAAAATTTTCCATATCACAGCTCTAAGGGCCTGTTTAGTTCGCATCCACATGAGGAAATAGACACACCTATGTTTTATCTGTTTGATTGGAACAAAAAAAGAGAGAAAGAATGTCTACGAGACCCATACTGAGAGATGATAATAATGCAGTGGATTTCATAAAAGCTGAAAACCTATTTCGGGTAGTTTTGAGAGGAAATTGGCTAAAAATGATGAAAAAGTAAGCTCCACATATTATGTTTAAATTTTTTTCCGTTGAAAAAAAAAAAAAAAACTAGTTACCATGTGATGAACCAAATAGGCCCTAAATGTCAAAGACACCCATAGATCCTCTCTTTCAACCACTTACATGCATGATTATTTGTTATTTCTTGATTTCTACCCGATAACTTTATTCAAAATTTTGATAAACAAATTATGAACAAACAATGTATTCCCGACTAATGTGACTCCAAAAATTCCATCAATATTTAACTTTGAAATTTTTATGGGAAGACATGATAAATAAGAATAATTGTTTTTTAAATTCTGATAAAGGCAAAATTTAAATTCAGAACCTCCCGGAAACTGCTTTTCTAATTTAAACCCTCAACGTTCACGGAAACATTAGAATTGTGTTATAGAAGGTGTTGGGTTTGGGTCTTTGATTCCGTGTAATCCCCATTGTTGTTTGATCGATCAGATTAGACATCAATAAATCATGAATAGAAGTTTGAGCCTCTCATTTTAGGAGTTTGTGTTCTATTTGGATTGGGTCATACTGAGGGGATCCGATTATGAATAATAAAAAACTTAGTTGGTTTCTCTATAAAAGGTCCTGTATTGTTGTACAACCAGCTTACCCGGGAACAAAGTTAGATTTGAGGACATAACCTTGAGATATATTTGGCCAGGATGAAAGTACATGTCCTCTTGGTTAATAAAGAAATATGGTTTTCTATAATTTCTAATGATTGATCTTCTTTATTACCTTCAATAAAGCTACTTGGATCATTGGTCACTGTATTTCTTTAGTAATTGGACGTGCTTACGTATGTTTTAATTGCCTGAATAACCGGTTATGTAATGCTTTTATTAATTTAGGTAGTACATTCTCATTTATTTTCAAGCGCGCAATACAACTCCCTCAATGTGTCACAACTTAATATTTTCAAGAACAAAATGTCAAATGCAATATAAGTACCAAATATACCAATATAAGTTGCTTGATATGTTATAAATTTTTATTTCCGCAAGTGATTAAGATATCAGACAAAGGAATAAATCTGTTATGTCAAACAATCAAGATTTTTATGCCACATCATCAAAATCCATTATCTTAATCGATGAAAAAATTAGAAGTGATTAACAATCTAATTAGTAGTTAAGTACATGACTAGCCATCTAAGCAGTTCAAACATAGGTATATATGGACGTCTAATTAAGTCATAAGTACAGTGACCAATGATCCAATTAACCCTCTTCAGGAAGAAAAATTCCTAGCAAGGGGTATCGAAGTGAATATGTGGCTCAAGGAAAAAATGGAGCCGGCAATGCGTAGTCTGAATATATCAGGAGTATGACTGACATGTCATCTTAACGGTTGATATTCTATACTCCATGTTTGATGTTGTAGACTAAGGTCTAGCTAGCCAGCCTATAGCTAGTAGAAGATTCTATGGATGATGGTTTAAATCTAAAATTAGATTAACACATAAATGAATGATAGGAGTGATAAGAGCATCTCCAACAGCTTCCTCATTTCCTAATTTTGGAGAATATAGTTAGGTTTTTGGTCCAACAGATTCCCCATCTCATTCCCCAAAATAGGGATGTAGGAGAAAAAATAGGGAAGTTTCCCCAAATCTGCAGCATTCTCCAAATTTTTGGAGGAAAAAAGGGATTCTTCAAAATGGGAAAGCTGTTGGAGTTGATGTAAAAATAATTTGGAGAATATGACTTTTGCTTCCCCATTTTGGAGAAAATTTTAGAGAAGCTGTTGGAGATGCTCTAATATTATGGATAGGCCAAAGTGGTGGAAGATCCTATAGAAGTTGAGCAGCCATGTCGTTTCTCAATGGTTACTTGTTTAGACCAAGTAGTACTGGAGGGCTTATAGTTCCATGGATGATCGGGAAATACTACTCACAAATGAATTAGGAGGGATGGTTAGGATCTCACATGTAAGTGCAATACCTAATTGGAAAGTTTGAAGAAAAAAAGTATTGACTTAAATGGCACTTGTGGCCAATCATACTTGGCAGTTTAAGCCCATTAACTCTTGGTTAAACCTAATTATGTCCAGACGAAAGGAACTTTAAAGCAACACTAGACTAATCAAGCTTCAAATCTTGCTGAATCAACGATGGACGTCGGGGAGCTAGGGGTGGCCATGACCACCCCTCAATTTTAAAGAAATATTAACATCTATTAGTAACTAGTTATGTTCTCGATCCCGCAGTCATGCATGCTCGCCAAACCCATGACGGTCCATTACCGACTAGTCAAAGCCATGACCTGTACGTCGCTGTTGCCGTGCAGTCATCATCGGTGATGCCTCTGCCTCGTCGCTGCCATAATCTTGACGGTCATGGTCCCTACAGAACCGCTTGTCCTTTGGCCAACTCGGGCAAATGCTACGCTTTCTCCGCGTCAAACAGAGAGAGAGGAAGAAGGGATAACTTCGGTGAGGTATATTTCATGCAAGCGAAGGGGATTAAGGCCCTGTTTGGGCCCAATGATTCAATCTAATTCAGCCGTAAGAAAGTTGCAAAAAGAACATAGCATCCTCGAGATGGACTCAAATTGCCTGAGCTGTCAAACGGGTTTAAAATCAACCCAGGATGAAAGGACCCAAATTGTCCAGCATTCAAATGGGATCAAATTGCTCGAGAAATAAAATGGTATAAATTTTGCCCAAGATATAAACAGACACAAATTGTCCAACATCCAAATGGGCTCAAGCTGCCTGAGTTGTCAAAAGGGAATAAATCACCCGAGATGCAAATGGACCCAAACTGTACGATACTCAAATAGGTTGAAATTGCCCGACATGCAGAAGGGTATAAATGATCCGGGATGCTCGTCGGCTCAAATTGTACGAGGCCCAAATGAGCTCAAATTGCCCCGGTTGTCAAACGGGTTTAAATTATCCAGGATGAAAGGACTCAAATTGTTCAACATTCAAATGGGCTCAAATCGCCCGACATACAAAAGGGTAAAAACTACCCGAGATATGAAAGACTCAAATTGTCAAAGATATTCAATTGGGCCCTAATTGCCCAACATGCCAAAGGATATAAAATACCGAGATACTTAAATGGACCCGAGTTGTTTGATACTCAAACAAGCTCAAACTGCGTGAGATACAAAAGGTATAATTACTTGAGATACAAAGGATGCAAATCGTCCGAGATATTTCAATTGGGCCCAACTCGCCCAACATGCAAAACGACGTGAATTACCCAACTTACTGATAGACTCAAATTGTCTAAATTCAAATGGGTATAAATTGCTTAAGATGCGAAAGAGTATAAATTACCCAACACCAGTCTATTTGTGTAAATGAATATATATCCAAAAATAATACTCAAGAAAATAAATTCAATTGTGTCGACCCCTAAATCGTTAAACTAGTCCAAATACACAATCCAAAACAAAATTACAAATTCGATCTTACGTCGTTAAGTTAGATAAAATTTCAAGTTTCACCCCCAAGTCATTAAACTGGACAAAGTTACAAATTTGACCTCCAAGTCATTAAATTGGACAAGATTACAAATTTGACCTCCAAGTTATTAAATTGGACAAAATTAAAAATTTAACCTCTATGTCATTAAACTAAACTAAATTTCAAATTTGACCTCTACGTCGTTAAAATGAACCAAATTTTAAGTTCGACCTCCACGTCGTTAAAATGGGCTAAATTTCAAATTTGACTTCCACGTCGTTAAACTAGGCCAAATTCTAAGTTTGATCTTGTTGATGCTCGTAAACAAACAGTCGATGGGGGTTTCCTGCTATCGGATGCAGCTTCGATCCTGACGATGGTGGGGAAGAAGGAGAGGATGAATATTGGGACCGACTCCTCATCCGACTTTATGTCCGATTCTGAGCGCGCGGGGTAGACTGATAGCCTGCACATGCAAGAATCGCAGGAATATGAGGCTAGTTTCCCCCGTGGTACTTTCGACGGTCAAGTCAGTTGATGAATCTGGGGAGGGTTTGTTGAGAGGCCCCTAGGCCATTGAGGTCCTTACAGGGGGTTTTTCCTCTGGAATTATTAAAATACACTGAAAAAAGATCCCGAAGGGGAGTAAAGCTAAGGTACAAGAAGAAGCAGAGAGACCCCGCCCTTACCTTCCTTACCTCCTTTTATAGCCATCTTTCCTCTAGGAGTTTGACCCTCGGCTTTTGTTGACTATGCACAGGAGACAGTTTGAAATGGGAACATGCAGGCTGCTGAGTCATCTTTCTTCCTCCAGGTATCGGCAGGCGACTGAGAGGGAAGTCATTCAGTGCCAGGGGAGAAAAGTCTTCTCAGTGCTCTGGGTTTGTCAGAATAGGCAGGGTGTAGGGTAGGTCGGCTGTGAGGCCGTCCTTCTCTCTCCAGGTGGCGGCTGGGAATTGGAGGAGAAGTCATTTGTGCAAAGAGAAGCATCATAGCAATTTTCTGGGAAATGACTTGTAAGCCGAATAAGCGGCTGGTGCACGAGGGTTGTCAGAATGGAGATCTTGATGAGACTAACCAGTACTTTTGTGTCGATTGACGTCTGAAATGATCTTGGTCAGCTCTTATCCCTTTGGCCGAGGCGAGTTGATCTGTCAGTCATCATCATGAGTTGGCGACTCGGTAGTCGAGTCGTCTGCTCAAGGAGTTGTCTTAATTGCGAGGGGGCGACTGACCCCGTTCTTCGAGTCGGTCACAATGACCTGTCGATCGGAATAAGGCTTGTCTATTCGTCTAGTCGAGGGACTTAGCTCTGACTAGGCTTTTGAGCCTCCAAGTTGATTCAGATCGTAGCTGGCTTAGGCTTATGTAGGTATTCTTCCGATATTTCTAATTTGGTATGGTGGCTGACCATAACAGTTGGCCCCTTTCAGTCGGAGCTGACTTAGGACGGGTCTGAGTGAAATAGGAATGAGTTTTCTCCGAGTATTTGAGATTTGCTAGCCCGTTGATTGTGGCTTAGGAATATGGCGTGGAGTACGCTCAACTGGCACTCTTTGGTGGGTTGATGTTATCGGTTTTGGGAACCGTTTCCTCATAGGAAGCGAGGCGTCAGGGGTTAGAGCGGGCGACGCTTCGTGTTAGACCCTAGAGGGGGGTGATTAGGGTCTTAAGGCAATAGTTGTGTAATAAAAATTAAGACAAGCAAACACCACAAAATATAATGCTAAAATAAAAAGAGATAAGATAGAAATCGTTATCCAAGTGATGCGCGATGTGTTCACGAGGTTAGGTTCTCTAGACTACATCTCCGCTCCCCACTCTCGAGGAGAATCCATTACACAGCCCGGTTTGAAAGCCGAAACTTCTTCTACACAGTGACCTCCACGAGATCTCACGACACAGTTGATCTCCACGAGATCTCACGACACAGTTGATCTCCACGAGATCACTACACAATCAATAGTAGAAAATGAAGAATTGCTCTCTCTTACAACAGCCCTATGGAAAGGAGAGAGATTGCACTTGAAACTTTGGATGTGGGATGTGCAAGTGTAAAACGAGGAATTAGATTTTGAAAATTAAGGCTCTTAAACTCAAGAATTAAATACAATTGATTTTTTTTCTTGCAAAGTTGGTGGGAAAAATAAATGGGGTAGTTGGGTATTTATAGTGAAAAATAACAGCAGCCAAAACCCCAAAGAAATCACCAAAATCCCCCAAAATCCTATTTTCTGAAACTAGCCGTTACTGTGCAATGGCTCTCTGATAAGTCGACTTATGATTCAACTAATGAGTCGCCTTATATGAGTCAACTCAGCAGAAGAAAAATCACAACTCCGCTGTACTTCGTGAGTCGACTTATGAGTCGACTAAACATGCACAGACCAGATTTGCACAAAAAACTCAACTTAAAAACATGTTTAAAAATATCAGATAAATTCTAAAAAATATGGAACTTTGAGAATAGTTTATAATCATTTTGACAAACTTGTTTGGAGAGGAATTTTGCAAAAAGGTCCTCGTATTTATGAAAAACATCATTTTGACAAAAGTACCAAAATACAAGTTTTGAAAGTGTGCAAGTGTGTGTGATATCCCGAATAGCTTCAAATGAAATCTACAACTACTTGCCTATAATCTAGCACTAGAGAGAAAAGAAAACTAGCAAATATCCTCACATAGAATAAAATTTCTTTGAGCCTTGATATTGCTTTGATTTGATGAAGCTTTCACTTTGTATATGTTGTTCTTGATTAACATTTGTTTCATCACATTGCCTCCACCTCCTATAGATATTAACGTTGTAGCTCATATTCCATTCAATCATTCATATATGGTACTGACAAGCTTGATGTGCATATTAACTATAATATCACTCAACAAGCAATTAGTACCGATAATGATGGTTGTAAATCATCATCAAAACATAAGGGCTAACAAATCTCCCACTTTTTGATGATGACAACCAGCCATTATATTTGAGCTAAGTAAATATAGCTCATGGATAGGTGCTCCCCCTATCTATGAGCTCCCCCTTACTATGTGCACAAATGAGGAGATTTCTCTCCCCCTTTGTCACCATCAAAAAGTGGGGTAAATGAATAGCGAAACATACTTAAATACATAAAATATACCTTAAGTGTTGGTCCTCACGTATCGCCTCGCTCAAGTGCTCGGAATTACCACCTCTCACTAGGCCATCGACGCCACTTCTCTCGGTATCGACTACGTCCTCACCACATACTCCTCTTGGCAATTTGTATGTGCTTAAGCATGTTATGAAAATGAGGCATATGTAATATGTGACCAAGCAAACAAACAAGCAAAAAGATTTTCAAATAATGCATAGGTCCAAACCATTTCTTATGTGACAAAAATCTTCTTTACTAAGAGGCTTGGTAAAGATATCCGTTAATTGAGAGTCAATATGAATAAGGGATACATCTTTTCGCTCCACATGATCACGTAAGAAATGATGGCGTACATCAATATGCTTGGTTCTAAAGTGTAAAACGGAATTTTTGGAAATGTTTATAGCACTAGTGTTATCACAAAAAATTTTTGTATTTTGAAAATGCAAGTCATAATCAACCAAACTTTGTTTCATCCATAAAAGTTGGGCACAACATAAGCCGACGGCAATGTATTCCGCTTTCGTAGTGGACAATGCAATACAATTTTGTTTCTTGAAAGCCCAAGAGACAAGAGAGTTACCCAAAAATTAACATGTACCCAAAAATTAACATGTACCCAAGAGACAAGAGAGTTACCCAAAAATTAACATGTACCACTCGTACTCTTGCGATCTACCTTACATCCGGTAAAGTCGGCATCAAAAAAACCATAAAGATCAAAAGAGGTGCTTTTAGGATAAAATAAACCAAGATCAATAGTACCATTTACATATTTAATAATTCTTTTAACCGTAATTAAATGAGATGTTTTAGGAGAAGCTTGAAAACGTGCACATGCACACACACTAAACATGATATCGGGTCTACTAGCGGTAAGATAAAGAAGACTATTTATCATACCTCCGTATAGTTTTTGGTCTACTGCCTCACCACTATCATCCGCATCAAGCTTGATACTTGTACTCATGGGAGTTGGTGCATGCTTAGAGTTCTCCAATCCAAACTTCTTCACCAATTCTCTAGCATATTTGCTTTGAGAAATAAAAATCCCATCTTTAGTTTGAATGACTTGGAGCCCTAGAAAGAATGTGAGCTCTCCCATCATACTCATCTCAAAGTGATCTTGCATAAATTTAGAAAATTCTTTGCATAAAGTTTCATTAGTAGCACCAAAAATAATATCATCAACATATATTTGAACCAAAATAAAATCAATTTTCTTTTTTCTTACAAAAAATGCATTATCAATCTTCCCTTTAGAAAAACCATTTTTAATAAGAAAACTAGAGAGGCGAGCATACCAAGCTCTAGGAGCTTGTTTTAACCCATATAAAGCTTTTTGAACCCGGTAAATATGATTAGGAAATGAATGATTCACAAAACAGGGGGGTTGCTCAATATATACTTCCTCTTCTATAAAACCATTTAAAAAGGCACTTTTAACATCCATTTGAAATAATTTAAAATTCTTAAAACTTACAAAAGCTAAAAACATTCTAATAGATTCTAACATTGCAACCGGTGCAAAGGTTTTATCATAGTCTATGCCCTCCTCTTGATTATATCCTTGGACAACTAAACGATCTTTATTTCTTGTTACAATGCCATCTTCATCAAGTTTGTTTCTAAAAACCCATTTTGTTCCAATCACACTCACATTGTTAGGTCTAGGAACTAGTTTCCAAATGTTATTTCTTTAAAAATTGTTTAGTTCATCATGCATAGCTAAAACCCAAAACTTATATTTTAAAGCATCATTAATCTTCTTAGGTTCTATTTGAGATAAGAAAGCAATATTACCATATTCACTCAAGGCCTTTTAGAACCCCTTGTGAAGGACTCCCTATAATTTGCTCCTTTGGATGATTTGATGCGAATTTCCATGCTTTGGGAAGTTCTTCTTGCTCATGAGTGTTGACGCTTTCTATATCCTTTTGTGCATCTATTGATGATGTTTCCTTTAATTGCAAGCCTTCCAATCCTCCCTCAATATCATCATCATCATTATTCCTAGGCAAACCATCTTGTAAACCAATATTAGTCTTATCAAAAGTAACGTTTATAGACTCTTCAACAACAAGTGTTCTTTTGTTGAAGACCCTATAAGCCTTACTTCTAGGTGCATATCCTAGGAAAATGCTAACATTAATTTTTGAATCAAATTTATCATGGTGATCTTTTGTATTTAAAATAAAACATTTACAACCAAAGATACGAAAATACCCAATAAATGGAGTTTTGTTATAAAAGAGTTCATAAGGAGTTTTCTTGAGCTTGGGTCTAATCAAGACACGATTTAAAACATAGCAAGCCGTATTAACGGCTTCCGCTCAAAAATATTTAGGCAAATCAAAAACATTTAACATAGTACGTGTCATCTCTTGTGTGGTACGATTTTTTCGTTTAACAACACCATTTTTTTGTGGTGTTCTTGGGGTGGAAAATACATAAGTTATACCACGATGTGCACAAAAATCATTGAGAAAATTATTTTGAAATTCACCACCATGATCACTTCTAATTTTAACAACTTTTAAATCTTTTTTATTTTCTATTCTTTTTACTAAAAAGGAAAATTCCTCAAAATATTCATCTTTATTTTTAAGAAAGATTGTCCATATAAAATGAGAAAAATCATCAGCAACAGCAAACACATAGTGTTTTCCTCCTAGAGAGGTAACACACATAGGATCAAATAGATCAAGATGTAATAATTGCAAAGGTTTAGAAGTTAATACCTCATTGATGGATTTAAAGATAGATTTGGTTTGTTTACCTTTAGCATAATCTTCGCAAACGGTATCCTTGATGAAGTGTAAGTTTGGTAACCTCTTTACAATATTTCTTTTGGATAGCTTGGATATCAATTCCATGTTGGCATGACCAAGTCTTTTATGCCAAATCCAAGGATTCTTATCAATTGCCGCAATACACTTCACATCTTGATTAACTAATTCATTCATCTCAAAAATGTATACATTAGATTTTCTATTAGCAACAAAAACAATTTTTTCCATTCATGCTAATAATGTACTTATCCGGTTTAAAAGAGATATCAAAACCTGTATCACTTAATTGGCTAATACTAAGAAGATTATGATTCAAGCCTCTAACCAAATAAATATCTTCTATAACGGGAGAAGGAATCTTACCAATACTACCAATGCTAATAATTTTACCTTTCTCATCATCATCGAAGGAGACATTGCCTCCTTCAATCCTTGATAGGGTTACAAATAGCTCTTTGTTGCCCATCATGTGATGTGAGCAACCACTATCAAGGTACCACATTCCTTTACGTCGTGTTTGTGATGTCCCCTACATAAGATGACGTAGAAACTTTAGATACCCAAATCTTGGGTCCTTGGGAGTTAGTGTATTTAGTACCTTTGGGTACCTATGCCATATTATAATAATTCACATTATTCTTAATTCTACAATGGGTGGATATGTGATCATACTTCATGCAATATGTGCATACAAAGTGTTTCTTATGTGTAGAAGCATATGATCTATGATGTTCATTTCTTTGAAAATGGTAATGTCTAGAATATGCATGAGTGGGTTTAATTTTACCATTAGTAATTCTAGTCTTTCAATTTTAGATTTTAATTGTTTGTTTTTAAAATTAAGATCTCCTAATAATTCATCTTTTTGAGCAAGAGAGGATTGTAATTGCTCAACCATGGAAGCATGCGATTTTTTAAATGAAGAGTATTCTTTAGCTATTCTTTTAAATTCAAAATTTAACTCTTCTAATGCGGTAGCTAGATCACATTACATATAAAAAGATTCACTTTCAGAGTCGAATATAATTACCTCATCTTCATTGGCCATAAAATAATTGTTATGGTCATGAAGAGCAAACTTAGCTCCCTCCTCATCGCTATCCGAGTCACTTGGTTCGGATTTATCCCATCCGGCATACATCGCCCTCTTTTTCTTGTACTTCAAGTATTTCTCTTTGATCTTTGGGCAATCCTTGGCTTGATGACCCGGTTCATTACACTCAAAACATTTTCCTATACGAGGAGAAAAATTGTTGTTAGATCGGTTAAGATTTTTGTTTAATTTTATTAGTTTAAAAATTCTTCTAGAGAGGTGAGCCACTTCTCTAGAAACACCGGTTTTACTATCCGAGGAGGAGGAGTCATCAATAGCTCCTTTAAGAGCAATTGTCTTCTTTTGGGATGGCTCCTCGATTACCCGTGGGGGTTCTTCCTCCTCCTTCTCCTTGATTTTCTTCTCATGGACCTTGAGCTTGCCAATGAGACCATCAAGGGGAAGTGTGGTGAGATCGTGAGCTTCCTCTATGGCCGTAGCTTTGGGTTCCCACATCGGAGACAATGATCGAAGAATCTTATAGTTCATCTCTTGGGGTGATAACTTCTTATCTAAGCCATGCAATTTATTAATAATATTAGTGAAGCGAGAAAACATAGCATTAATAGATTCATTAGAAAGCATTTTAAATAATTCATAATCATGCATGAGCCCACTAATTTTTGATTCCTTAACTTGGGGGTTCCCTCATGTGTGATGCAAAGTTTGGTCCAAATCTCATATACGGTAGCATAAGTAGAAACCCTATTGTATTCATTTGGTGTGAGGCCACAAATTAAGGCATTCATGGCCTTTACATTGAGATTGGCTTGGAGCCTCTCACCATCGGTCATAGAGCTAGTTTAGGCTTTTCTACATATTTCTTTTCAATGATGTCTAGGATGTCAAGGTTAATGCAACGGAGATAGATTCTCATCCTAGCTTTCCAATATGCAAAATTACTACCGGTAAAAAGTGGGGGTCTAGTTGTGGATTATCCTTCTAACATATGCACATTCATTGAAGCCTCCATAAGATCTTTTCTCTAAGATGATTAGACCAAAAATTAATATAGAGACCAAGCTTTGATACCAATTGTTAGACCCTAGAGGGGGGTGATTAGGGTCTTAAGGCAATAATTATGTAATAAAAATTAATACAAGCAAACACCACAAAATATAATGCTAAAATAAAAAGAGATAAGATAGAAATCGTTATCCAAGTGACGCGCGATGTGTTCACGAGGTTCGGCTCTCTAGCCTACGTCTCCGCTCCCCACTCTCGAGGAGAATCCACTACACAACCTGGTTTGAAAGCCGAAACTTCTTCTACACAGCGATCTCTACGAGATCTCACGACACAGTTGATCTCCACGAGATCTCACGACATAGTTGATCTCCACGAGATCACCACACAATCAATGGTAGCAAATGAAGAATTGCTCTCTTTTACAACAGCCCTATGGCAAGGAGAGAGATTGTACTTAAAGCTTTGGATGTGGGATGTGCAAGTTTAAAATAAGGAATTGGATTTTGAAAGTTAAGGCTCTTAAACTCAAGAATTAAACACAATTGATTTTTCTCTTGCAAAGTTGGTGGGAAAAATAAATGGGGTAGTTGGGTATTTATAGTGAATAATAACAGTAGCCAAAACCCCAAAGAAATCACCAAAATCCCCTAAAATCCGGTTTTTTGAAGCTAGCCGTTACTGTGCAACGGCTCTCTGATAAGTCGACTTATGAGTCGACTTATGAGTCGGCTTATATGAGTCGACTCAGTAGAAGAAAAATCATAACTCCGCTGCACTTCATGAGTCGACTTATGAGTCGACTAAACATGCACAGACCGGATTTACACAGAAAACTCAACTTAAAAAC
This sequence comes from Asparagus kiusianus, assembly GCA_022839385.1. Taxonomy (NCBI): domain Eukaryota; kingdom Viridiplantae; phylum Streptophyta; class Magnoliopsida; order Asparagales; family Asparagaceae; genus Asparagus; species Asparagus kiusianus. Next base: position 56,814 of record BQKN01063930.1, read on the forward strand.
ATGTTTAAAAATATCAGATAAATTCTAAAAAATGTGAAACTTTGAGAATAGTTTATAATCATTTTAACAAATTTGTTTGAAGAGGAATTTGTAAAAATGTCCTCGTATTTATGAAAAACATCATTTTGACAAAAGTACCATAATACAAGTTTTGAAAGTGTGCAAGTGTGTGTGATATCCCAAATAGCTTCAAATAAAATCTACAACTACTTGCCTACAATCTAGCACTAGAAAGAAAAGAAAAACTAGCAAATATCCTCATATATAATAACATTTTTTTGAGTCTTGATATTGCTTTGATTTGATGAAGCTTTCACTTTGTATATGTTGTTCTTGATTAACATTTGCTTCATCACATTGCCTCCACCTCCTATAGATATTGACGTTGTAGCTCATATTCCATCCAATTCTCCATATATGATACTAACAAGCTTGATATGCATATTAACTATAATATCACTCAATAAGCAATTAGTACCGATAATGGTGGTTATAAATCATCATCAAAACATAAGGGCTAACACTTCGCTTTACCAATCGATTGGTGTGAGTGGCGGTTCGTATCTCCAATGATCCGTTTCAGATTCCTGAAGTGTATTTGCATTGGTTTCTCCAGGGGTCTCTTGAATTCTCCCGCCTTCCTCTTCGGGGGCTTATAAATAGTTGTTGACGCTGTTGGAAGACTACTCTATCTCACGAACATTTTTCTTCGTTGGTTCTTTCATTTCTTCTTAAGAGATTTTATCATGGACTTTTCTCAAAACGATCGCGAGAGGAAGCTCAGGGTTCTTTATCTGTCTAGGTCGAGGACGACGTTGGACGAGGCAAACTTGTTACACGATGAATATGACATCTCTCATGTGACGATGACCATAGGGGTGCCGGACAGCTCGACTCTGGTGCACATGCGTGGTGAGGACCAAGTGCCTCTTTATTGGGCACACCTGCAGTGTGGGCTGCGCCTACCACTGCATCCCTTTGTAAGAGAAGTTTTTGCGGCTCTGGGGGTTTCCCCTTGCTAATTCCATCCACACACCATCTGCACTTTGATGGTGTTTATAGACGTCTGTTCCGAGGCAGAGGTGGTGCCCAGCATTAGTTTGTTAGGGCACGTGGTCAACATGGGGTCCGTTGAGAGGGACCCCCACTATTTCTTCTGCTATCGAGGCGATTTCTGCTTGGATGCCGACCTCCCAGAGTTGGATGAAGAATGAAGAGGTTCTTCGTCTGGGTGTTCAGCGCCGATAATATATTATCCTGCTCAGGTTAGCACAAGGTACAGGAGAATGTACTGGAGCCAAGGGCTCTTAGTGACTCTGAGGCCAAAGATCTTGAGAAGCTTCGGGGCCTTCTCGGTCTTCAAGAGTCCAGAGCTTTAGTCAGAGAAGAATTCCCATAGATGAGAGGGTCCTCCTCGTCCTCCTTCGGCTCTGAAGCGACAGTCCTTTCTCCACCAATAGAGGTCTGTAGAAGAGGTGCTGAGTCGGAGGAGCCGAGTTCTTCCCGAAGGCCTCTGAAGAAGATGAAGATGGATTCTGAGGGTGATGATCCTGAGCCTTAGGAAAGAGCTTTAGGAATAGATGTTGTTTTCCCTTGCCCCTTTCTCTCTCTTCTCTTCTCTTTTTTTTGCAAGCCTTGTCGGGCCCCCTTTTTTGTAAAAAAGATATGTACAAGACTCTTTTTTGAATGAGAGTGATTTTTCCTGTCTTTTGCTTTTCAGAGTTATTGAAATGATTTGAACACGTTGAACTTTGCTTTTTTCCCAGAGCAATGTCAGTCCCTTGGGGCCTTGTTTTGGGTTCATCTAGGTAGGGAACCATAGGTGTAGCGCTGACTTGAGGAGTCTCTGTACCTTAGGCTACTTTTGATGCGGAATCAATGGTTTTAGAACTGACCACGAAGTCGTTGCGCCTTGGGTCTATCTTTTAGGGAGAGCCAAGGACTTTGTGCCAACAGAGAAGTCGTTTTGCCTTGGTTTTACCCGGATTAGATACCACAGACTTTGTTCCGACTGAGAAGTCGTTTTTCCTTGGACTTATTCTTTAGGAAGAGCCAATGGCTTTTGCCCGACTGAATAGTCGTTTTGCCTTAGTTTTACCCCGATTAGGTACCAAGGACTTTTTTTGACTGAGAAGTCGTTTTACCTTGGACTTATTCTTTAGGAAGAGCCAATGACTTTTACCCGACTGAGAAGTCGTTTTGCCTTGGTTTTACCCCGATTAGGTACCAAGGTCTTTGTTCCGATTGAGAAGTCGTTTTGCCTTGGTTTTACCCAGATTAGGTCCCAAGGTCTTTGTTCCGACTGAGAAGTCGTTTTGCCTTGAACTTATTCTTTAGGAAGAGCCAAGGGCTTTTTCTCGACTGAGAAGTCATTTTGCCTTGAACTTATTCTTTAGGAAAAGCCAAGGGCTTTTTCTCGACTGAGAAGTCGTTTTGCCCAGATTAGGTACCAAGGTCTTTTTCTGACTAAGAAGTCGTTGTGCCTAGGTGACTAGGTCTTGATGTCGACTGAGAAGTCATTTTGTCTTGGGCTTATTCTTTAGGAAGATCCAAGAGATTTTTCTCGACTGAGAAGTTGTTTTGCCTTAATTTTACCCAGATTAGATACCAAGGACTTTTTCCGACTGAGAAGTCGTTTTGCCTTGGACTTATTCTTTAGGAAGAACCAAGGGCTTTTTCCCGATTGAGAAGTTGTTTTACCTTGGTTTTACCCAGATTAGGTATTAAGGTCTTTGTTCTGACTGAGAAGTCGTTTTGCCTTGATTTTACCCATATTAGGTACTAAGGGCTTTGTTCCGACTGAGGAGTCGTTGTGCCTTGGGCCTATCCTGAGGTGGCGCCAAAACTATTGGCGGAGAAGTCGTTGAGCGTTGGGCCTATCCTGAGACGGCACTGAGGTCTTGTAACCAACCAAGGAGTCATTTTGTCTTGGTTTTACTCAGATTAGGTACCAAGGGCTTTGTTTCAACTGAGGAGTCATTGTGCCTTGGGCTTATCCTAAGGTAGTGTCAAAACTGTTGACTGAGAAGTCGTCGAACGTTGGGCCTATCCTGAGGCAGTGCCGAGATCTTGTAACCGACCGATGAGTCGTTTTGCCTTGGTTTTACCCAGATTAGGTACTAATCGCTTTCATTTCCCCTAGGACTGAGAGTCGACAGTGGGAGTGGGCAGAAGAAAAGGGGTTATGCCTTGGTTTTATCCTAAGAAGGTACCAAGGACTTTTATCGACTTAGCCGAGTGCCCAGCTGACTAGATCTTTGATGTCTTTCTTTTCATTTTCAACATTTCCATTGATTGTTGGAATTTATACATGATAGAGTACAACTCATTCACATTTATTCCATTGGATGATGCCGAATCCATGTTTCTTGTCTATGTGCATCTTGGAGACGGGCTTTGGCCGGGGACAAAGTCACCGGGACGGAGCTTCCTTTGCTATTTCTTTTCGCATGTGAACCGTCCTGCCTTGATGAGAGCGAGTTGTTGCTTCATTGGCTGTCTTTGTTGTCAAACTGAGAAACGCCTGGAGTCGGGAGTTGCTCTTTCTCTTGATGGTGAGCTGTTTGGCTTTTTAGGCATTGTTGAGTTGCTGGCATATTTGCCATTTCATCGGCCTAGGACCTGCTTGGAGGCTTTGCTGAGATCCTTGCAAGTCGACGGTGGACATGGTGATTTTCAACAGATCTTGCTTGTCCACTGTCAGTTGCTCTGTTAGGCCCGATATTCCGTTGTTTGAGCTTTTTGGAAGATGTTGCTCGATGGAGGGGGCCTAGGCAACTTTTGTGATCGGGGCTTCTTATTAGAGAGAACCCCACATGTCGATGCTTTGTTCCCTGGAATTTGATGGGATCACATTTTTCCTCTTGAGGTTTCTAGGGATAGCGATAGTTGGACCATCGTATAAATGGGGGAGCCTTCTTTTGTTAGGGGGATGCGAGTCGTATGTTTCGACCACCGGTTCTTACTTTGTCTTTAGGTGGTTCGAACAACGACTGGGGGTCAGAGTTGTTAATCTTCCTGAGAAGGCCAGATGGCGAGCCCTTGAGTCCCCTCTCTTGGTGCGGAAGGACTCTCCTCTGAAGGTGGTGGTGGTCCGAGGAGCCTGCCACAGACTTGATCACTGCTCCTTGTTCGGGGGAGCCATTGCCAACAGGAGCTTGAGCGATACTAGATCTGATCATTACCCCTGGGGGTTCTATTTACGATCTAACCCCAGCCCTCTTGCCTGTCCAGGCGGTGGGGTTTTTCATCTGTGGTGGCGATTAGAAGCCCGTCTTTATTCTCAAGCCAGACAAGCACTATAGTGGTATGTATTTTCTTAGGAGGGCTTTAGGGGTTCCACTTAGCAAATACCCCTCGAAAGCTGCTGGAGCCTCCAAGGGCTACACCCACATTGGCTCATCATAGCCATAGGCTAATCCACCTTAGCTTGAATGATGCGATTCCAGACTTTGTTTAGCTTGAACGGTGCAATTCTGATGCTCTTCAAGAATGAACAATATCAAGCCCCGGCTTAGAATTGGGCATTTCTTCTGAGAGAAGAGAGTAGGTCCCACGATGGACGTCAAACTGTTGATGCTAATAAATAAACAGTCGATGGGGGTTTTTCGCTGACAGATGCATCTTTGATCTTGGCGACGGTGGGGAAGAAGGAGAGGATGAATATTAGAGCCGACTCCTCCTCCGACTTTATGCCCGATTCTGAGCGCACGGGGTGGGCTGATAGCCTACACTTGTAAGAATCGTAAGTATACGGGGATAGTTTCCCCCGTGGTACCTCCAACGGTCAAGTCAATTGATAAACTTGGGGAGGGTTTGTTGAGAGGCCCCTGGGCCATTGAGGTCCTTACAGGGGGTTTTTCCTCTGGAATTATTAAAATACACTAAAAAAAGATCCCGAAGGGGAGTAAAGCTAAGGTGCAAGAAGAAGCAGAGAGATCCAGCCCTTACCTTCATGACCTCCTTTTATAGCCCTCTTGCCTCTAGGAGTTTGACCCTCAACTTTTGTTGACTATGCACAGGAGGCAGTTTGAAAGGGAAACAAGCAAGTTGCAGAGTCATCTTTCTTTCTCCAGGTGTCGACAGTCGACTGGGAGGGAAGTCATTCAATGCCAGGGAAGAAAGGTCTTCTCAATGCTCTAAGTTTGTCAGAATAGCCAGGGTGTAAGGTAGGTCAGCTGCGAGGCCATCCTTCTCTCTCCAGGTAGCGGCTGGGAATTGGAGGAGAAGTCATTCGTGCACAGAGAAGCATCATGGCAATTTTCTGGAAAATAACTTGTAAGCCGAATAAGCGGCTGGTGCACGAGGGTTGTCAGAATGGAGATCTTGATGGGACTAATTAGTACTGTTGTGTCGATTGACGTCTGAAATGATCTTGGTCGGCCCTTATCCCTTTGACCAAGGCGGGTTGATCTGTGAGTTGTCATCATGAGTTGGTGACTTGGCAGTCGTGTCATCTGCTCAAGGAGTTGTCTTAATTGCTGTTTTCGTGAAAAGTTGCTGTTTTCATTGCTCTTCTCTTTTTGAGATCTGTTACAACTTCAGGCGTTACAACAGAATAAAATGAAAACAAAAGGATTACAGCTTTTCAGAAAATAAACACGAGATCCCGTTTTGGTGTGGTCTCGCTTGCGTGGGTTGTTGGCCTGTGACGGGGATGTTGATATCCGTGGACCGCCGACTCTTCAAGATCCTTTTCGGAAAATCCGGCAGAGTTTCGTCTGTCCTCGAAGGGATTCAGAAACAGAACTTCGTCGATCTGCGTGAGATCTCAGAAGTGTAAAGCTTATGTCTCGGTTAAACGAGGCACTAACTCTTCTTAGTGTCACCGCTAATGGGCAACACTAAGGAAAAGAAAGGGGAATGAAGAAGAAGTTGATGAAGATCTCTTGCTCCTCGATCCGGCAGGGCTTCGCCGCTCTCTTTTGAAAACCCCGACTCCTCGCTCCGGCAGGGCTTCGCCGCTTTAAAATTCAGATCTTGCTCAAGGCCAAAACCCAAAAGAGGAGCCAAGCCAAGAGCAAAATCAGGAGCCCCTCACAAAGGAGGCCAAGGGGGGCTATTTATAGCCACAAGGAGAGGGGGGGGGGGCTGAATTGAGGACACCCCTAGGGGGTGTCTCGGCCTCAAACCGAGACACCCCTGGGGTGTCTTGGCTTTGCCAAGACACCCCTCGGGTGTTTTGAGCCTGCCGAGATGCCCCGGGTGCCTCGGTTCAGTCCGAGACTGTCCGCCGTTGTCCCGCCGTTGATTCCTCGTTGACTTTTCGTCCGAACTCGGATTTGAGTGATTTCGGATGCGTT